>VZRU01003239.1:230885-260176 GCA_013398155.1 Pedionomus torquatus | reverse complement strand
CACCACACAGCTTAGTGTCATCTGCAAACTTGCTAATGGTGCATTCAATCCCCCTGTCTATATCATTGATAAAAATGTTGAATAGTACCGGTCCCAGCACGGACCCTTGAGGGACACCACTTGTGACTGCTCTCCAGCTGGACCTCAGGACATTGACCACCACCCTCTGGATTCGACCATCCAGCCAGTTCCTTATCCACTGAACAGTCCACCCATCAAATCCATATCCCTCCAATTTGTCAAGCAGGATGTTGTGGGGGATGGTGTCAAAGGCCTTACAGAAGTCCAGGTAGATCACATCCACAGGTTATCCCTTATCTACCGGTATGGTCACTCTATCATAGAAGGCCACTAGGTTAGTCAGGCAGGACCTGACCTGCCCCTCGTAAAGCCGTGCTGGCTGTCCTGAAACATCTCCGTGTCCTCTGTATGCCCAAGCATGTTCCATGATTTTCCCAGGCATGGAGGTGAGGCTGATGGGTTAGTAGTTCCCAGAAAACTTTTAAAAGTTCCCTTTTTAAAAACGGATGTGATGTTTCGTTTCTTCCAGTCTGCAGGGACTTCACCTGACTACCATGATTTTTCAAATATCATGTAAAGTGGCTTGGCAACTATATCAGCCAGTTCCTTCAGGATTCTGGGATGTATTTCATCAGGCCCCATAGACTTATATATCTTCAGGTTCCTTAGTCAATCACACACTTGTCTTCACTTTCAGTGGGAGGGATTTTGTCACCTTGGTCTTGGACTTGTGGGCCATCAACATGAGAGCTAGGAGGAAAGGGGTTGCAAGTGAAGGCTGAGGCAAAAAACTTGTTGAGAACTTCCACCTTCTCCTCGTCCATTGATACAAGTTCCCCACTGTTAGTCATGGGGGGGTTATGTTTTCTTTAACCTTCCTTTTCTGGTTAATGTACCTGTAGAAGCCTTTCTTGTTTTTCTTTACAGCCCTTGCCAAATTAAGTTCTAGCTGTGCCTTGGCCTTTCTGACTTCGTCCCTCCACAGTCAAGCAGCGTCCCTATACTCCCAGGATGCCTGTCCCTTCTTCCATTTCTTGTGTAATGCCGTCTTGCTTTTTAGTCTTACCAGCAGGTCACAGCTCAACCATGGTGGTCTCTTGCCTTCCCTGCCCAATTTCCTACACATAGGGAATGAGATCTTTTGTGCTTTATAGAGAGCATCCTTAAAGATCTGCCAGCTTTCTTCTGTTCCCTTGTCCCTAAGGGTCATTTCCCATGGGGTACTATTTACTAGCTCCTTGAAGATTTGGAAGTTTGCTTTCTTAAAATTTAGAGTCCTAGCTCTGCTTCTCATGGGCTTCAAACTCCTTAGGACAGTGAACTGCACTAGGGCATGGTCACTGCAGCCCAGGCTGCCTTCAACTTTGACATCTCTGATGATTTCACTTAGATTTGTGACCAATAGGTCCAACAATGCATCTCCTTGAGTGGGACTGTTAATTTCTGGTCTCAAGAAGTTGTCTTCTAGGTACTCTAGGAGCTTCCTGGAGCACCTGCAGCCAGCTGTGTTTCTTTTCTAACAGATGTCCAGGTGGTTAAAATCCCTCAGCAGGATGAGAGCCTGTGACTGTGAAGCCTCCTCAAGCTGGAGTATGAAGGCATCATCATCAGTAGGCTCTGCTTGGTCAGGCAGCCTGTAGTAGACTCCTGCCACAAGGTTCCCTTTGTCCCGATCCCTAATTCCTACCCATAAGATTTCAACCTGCTCATGGCTATTCTTTAGCAATAACCCTTAACACTCTGGACCCTTCTTTACATAGAGGGCAACATCTCCACCCTTTCTTCCTCTTGTGTGCCTTTCCCTGCGACTCTGGTCTATGAAAGACTGAGATCAAGAGGTGAGTGAGTTTCCTGGGAAATGGAGTTTAATGTCAAAGAGGCTTAAATATTTTGCCACCACCAAATGGAAATTTTGTTCACTTCTGAGAAAATTGTCAACACTTTTCCTAAGTCTAGAAGAAAATGTTGATTTTTTAATTTTTTTTTTTTTTAAACCCAGCTCTATTATTCTGTTCTTAGTCTGATTTCTGGTTTCTGTCTATCAGCTGCAAATGCAAAAAAGACCTTAAATTGTCTCCGTTCTGACACACCTGTCTTCTAACAACTTTATGCTACTCCATTTAGTGTGCCAAACCCAATCCATTAGTGGTAAAAGGGGTCTGGTAGAAGAGCCTGCTGTCCTAAGACTTTGTGATGTTACAACAATTATTTTTTTGGTGCTCTACCAAGACTCCAGTCTCAGTTTTTATTTATGTTGGATTCAATGGAAACCTGTTGTCTGCATCACACTGGATTTCCATAAAATACTATTTGCGGTACTCACTCACTATTTGTGGAACTCATCTCTCCTAGTTATTCCCATTCCCATTGTCTCCCATTTGGAGACAAACGTTAGTTTATTTCTGCAGCTACCACAGAGTCACCATCCTGTAGGATAATGGGAAATGCCATGGAGTAAGAACTATCTAGGGAGCTTTATCCTTTCTGATCAGAATCCAGTGACTGGATTGCCAAGCAGGAGACACAAAAAGAAGATATCAATTAAGAAATAACATGGTCTTAGGAAAAGTCCTTTCTAGCTGTTTTGGCAAACCTGCCTTTCTGGTTGTTATGTTTTTGGAAGTAGCTGTGGAACAGCCGACTCCTCTGTGCCCTGGCTGTGCTTACAACCTGGGTGGCTGTGGCTGTAGCCATCCTGAGCTGCGCACAGACAAGAGGGAGTTCTGCTTCTGTGCCATCTGCATATCTGCAAGATATACATGCAGGGAACAAAGACTTTCACATAGAAAACCAACAGAAGATCAGGAAAGAGATAGGGGGAAAAAATCAGCAAATATTAATCACTGGGTTCTGGCAAAATGATGCTTAAAAATGCTTTTGGAGGCATGCTATAATTAGCTTGATTTTTCTGTTGGGTTTGCTTTGTCTGATTTGGAGGTAATTATCATTAAAACTTCCTAGGTGATTTCAGTGCACACCTTGTAATCTAAGGGAGAAAAGTCTTTTATTTTCTATGTACCTCAGCTGTGAGATTGGCTTCATAGTGAAGAGCTTGCTTACCTTTTTTCTAAATAAGCCATGTGTGATGTCACTGAGAGCTCTGTTCTTTTCCCTTGCCACATGGTAGTGTTCGCACCTCAGCTGTTATCTGTCTATACATATTCAGGAGGAAGTTGCAAGACTGTGGATTTTTTATTAATAAGAAAAATGTTTTCATTGTTCCTGTTTAAATTTGCATATTTTTTTTTATTGCTGCAATTGGATTTTTTTTTTTTCATGTAAACCTGGGAGTCTAAGAGTAAGAATTTTAAGAAAAATGGAAAGTGTTGTGAGCATCTCAGTCAAACTCATAATGATTATTTGAAACACATGCTGAAAGAAGGTGGGTTTTTTGCCATGTGAACATACTTCAGTATGGACTTGCAATAGGGGATGGGAAGATTTTCAGGTAATGTGTAAACGACTCACCTAGTGATGAGGATATTATATAGGACACAACTGCAGTTTGCTATGCGGCTGTGCAGTTGCTGTAAATTGTGCCGATGCTTCTGTTTGATAAGGAGTGTGTAATTTCTTCTGTGATAGGGGATAGCCTGTGACAGATCCTTTCTGAATAAAGGGCAATTTCTCTGAGGCTCTGCCAGATCTCATCTCCTTGCAGAGAAACATCAGGAAGTTCCCAAGGTTTTCAACCCAAGTTGCATGGGCTTCTCTTCCACATTGCCTCTCTGCTGCTTTTTCTTCTGTTGATTTCTGCTTGTCACCTAACATGAACTCACCTTGGCTGCTCAGTGGTAAATATACCAGCCTTTTCTTGAGGAAAAAGCACAATGAAGAGATTTCAATGACTTTCTCTAACTTCTGGAGAAAAAGCTTATGTTGTGCAAGACATTCTCTTCCTGTTCTTTAGCAAATGGAGCTGTTAAGTATGGTTTTTCCAGGGACATAACTGATTATCTCCATAGCAGTTGAAGACCATTTCAGAGAACATTTCACAAAGCAGAGCTGGGGGGCTAATGTATGTAGTGCCATGAGAACCCCCTGTTGCCAATGGGAATCTTTCTGTAGAGCTTACCAGCAGCAGCTGAGGCTCTGACAGCTCAGAGCTCCAGACAGCACGGTGTGGATGTGGGAAGGTACAGCTGTTCCGTGATGCGAAGCTTGGTGTGATGTGTGCAAAACTAATGGGAAAGAAAAACCTGCTATGCCTGCAGGTCCCCTTCTCTCCTTCTGAATCTGACCTATGCAATTGGAGCACCTCCTGCAGTAGTAATAACTTTGTTTCCTGTAAGGTTCTGTGAAAATACAGGCTTGGGGAGAGCTGGATACTTTTGCTTTGCTTCACAGTATTTTATTTTTTTTTTAATATAAGAATATTAGGAACATAGAGCACCTGGGTCAGAGTAGAGATATGGGCCACAGACTGAGGCCATGGAGGCTCCCAGACATGTGGCAAGTAACACAGGACCATTTGAGGTTCTATTTCCCCTCCACCTTCAGTAGTAGCAGGGCTTGTCCTTCATCCCAACCCTTTGGTAGCCCCTCCAGGAGACCTTGGCCTACAGATGAAGACTCAAGTAGTCTCAGTGTTGCCACCTGTTGCCTGGCTTTCTCTGTGGCCCTTAAGGCTCCCTGGTGTTGTAGTAGGGATGCTGTTGGAGACCAGTGAGGCATCACAAGAACTCAGAGACAGTATTTCAACTGTCTCAACACAGGCAATTTCCATTAAGTACTCTGGTTTTGATTAATTGCCTACCCTTTACTTCCATGGGATGCTTTCTCGCCTTCTCTAGCTGGAGGTATTGTGCTGTTCATAGAGAGAAATACAAATCCTAAGAGCAGTCCTTTGACAATGACAATGTTTAAGAGCTCAATGTTTGCCATTTCCTCTGTGGATAAAGGGAGAGAGCAAAGGCTTATTGAATTCTGAAAGTCTGTTCAACTTCAGTTGCAGTGGCTCTGACCTGGCCTTCTGCCCTGCACCTCTAGTTTGCTGTTCTAGAGGGCTGAAAAGTAAAATGGTGTCACAGTGGTGTCACCAGTACAAAGGGTAAATAGAAGCAGTTAAAAACTCCAGATATGAATTTGTCAGCTCTAAGCATAAGGCTCTGCAATGTGGAAAACACTCAATTTTATTTTTTTTTACAAAAGTGGTTCTAAAAAACTGAGCACTAAAAAAAAAAAGATACTAAGGATTAGGGGATGTTCCTGAAAATGTTGTTCTTGAAAGGACTGCCTGACAAATTTGATGGCCTTCTATGCTACTGCCACAGATTTGGTGGACAAAGGCAGAGCAATGGACGTCATCTACCTGGACTTAAGCAAAGCAATTGACACTGTCCCACATGACATCCTAGTCTCCAGATTGGAAAGTCATGTATTCAAAGGATGGACCAATCGGTGCATAAGGAACTGGCTAAATGGCCACACACATGACTCAATGTCCAAGTGGCGGCTGGTGACAAGTGGTGTCCCTCAAGCATCAGTACTGGGACCAATATTATTTAACATCTTTGCTGAAGACATCAACAAATAGAATGCACCCTCAGCAGGTTTGACTACAACATCAAGCTTGGTGTCACGGTTGACACACTGGAGGGAAGGGATGCCACCCAGAGGGATATGGACAGGCTTGAGAGGTGGGCTAGTGTAAATTGCATAACGTTCAACCAAGCCAAGTGCAGAGTCTTGCACCTGAGGTGTGGCAATCCCAGGCACAAATACAGGTTGGGCAGAGAATGGCTTGAGAGCAGCCCTGAGGAGAAGGACTTGGGAGTGCTCATGGATGAGAAGCTCAACATGAGCTGGAAGTGTGTGCTGGAAGCCTAGAAAGCCAACTGAATCCTGGGATGAGTAAAAAGAAGAGTGACCAGCAGGTCACAGGCGGTGATTCTGCCCCTCTGCTCTGCTCTGGTGAAACCCCACCTGAGGTACTGTGTCCAGCTCTGGAGTCCTCAACAGAGAAAGGACATGGACCTGTTGGAATGGGTCCAGTGGAGGGCCAGGAAGATGATAAGAGGGCTGGAGCACCTCTCCTATGAGGACAGGCTGAGGGAGCTGGGGCTGTTGAGCCTGGAGAAGAGAAGGCTCTGGGGAGTCCTTATTGCAGCCTTCCAGTAACTGAAGGGAGCCTACACGAGCGCAGGAGAGGGACTCTTTGTCAGGAAGTGTAGTGACAGGACAAGGAGTAATGGTTTTAAATTGGAAGAGGGGAGATTCAGATAAGCTATTAGGAAGAAATTCTTTCCTATGAGGTAGGTGAGGCACTGGAACAGGTTGCCCAGAGAAGTTGTGGATGCCCCATCCCTGGAAGTGTTCAAGGCCAGGCTGGATGGGGATTTAAGCAGCTTGGTCTAGTGGGAGGTGTCCCTGCCCATGGCAGGGGGGTTGGAACTGGATGATCTTCAAGGTCCCTTCCAACTCTAACCATTCTATGATTGTATGACTTTCATTCTTATACCACTGGAAATATATACGTATCCCAATCCTTATTTACAAGAAACCAGATTTTCAGTTTGTGACCTTTTCTTTTATTGTACCTGACTTAGACTTCTTTTAAATTTTTATGTGAGGTTCTTGTGCCTCTATTTTGGTGTCCAGAGTTAGATCTGCCAGTTAAAACTTCCCTTGACCTTCAGTCAGCAATGTTGGGCAGTCACCTAGACATTGCTGACTGCCTTAATCTTTAGTTTCTTATTCGTCTGATAGGAGATTGCTTCTCAGTGTTGGGGTTAACTTGATATAATGAGAGGATACTACATAAAATAGCTTATCATACCTAGTGGTGAAAGGTGTGGCTGGGAACAACTCCACTACACTTTTCATTTTAGCAGTGGTTTTAATCCTAACCTTTCTCAGGATGATTTCTCCCAGGTCCTCCAACAGCAGTAAGAAAAAATGAAAGTCAGGAGAGGGTCACTGCCACTGAATTGCTGTGCCAGGCTGAAAGCCCAGCCCATTAAATGTGAAAATCCATTCATTGTTTAAGTTTTGTCTTTCTTTCAGACCAAGGGCAGCATAGCCTGAGCAACTAAATAGGTGGGTATACATTGGATCACATAATTTGCAGGGTGCCTCTAACTCTGAAAAGTTTTGTTGTAAATGTGTGATTAATGCCTTCAATTACTATCTTTAATTGAACAGACGTGGAAAGGGCCCACTTTGTAAACCCCGATAAGCTTACTGAACAGCTGCTGGGAGAGTATTGAGACCTGGTGGGATCGAACTGCATTGCATTTTGTCTTTTGTAAGCAGCATGTTGTTGAAGCCTAGCAGAAAAATGTGAGTGATTGTTGAAATTCTGTTCTTTTAATCTGCTGGATACTGATGTCTGAAAGAAAGAAAGGCTGTTTAGCAAATATACCTTTGCACTGTCATTAGTATTAAGTAATGGACTTTAATATATATTGATAATAGTAATCTAGCAACTTAATATCAAGTCGTCAGTGTGAAGTTCTCAACCACAGTCCTACCTCCTCTTCTTCATTTATCAACAAGCTCAACAAATAGTCTAAATACAGTACTTATTCAAGGAAAGAACCAACTTGCACTCCATACCTTTTCAATCACTAATATACAGGGTATAGAAACTCTGTTTGAAGACATTTTTTCAGCTAAAAATACAAGTTTTATAAGTAAAACCATATTTTTCCCTCTCAAAAAGTAATTTTAATGTGATTATGGCACTTCTCCATTTGGAAACTTTGGATTAAAATTGTAGTCCTACTTTATTTCATAAGGCACCTCCTTCTCTCTCTTCCCTCCACTCTTTCCCCCTTTTTAAATCTGGAACCAATGTGTCCATTGAAAAAAAAAAATCTTTTGAAAACCTCCAGCTAAAGAGGGAAATTTTTTTGGTAAATTTTTATCTGTGTGCAGCGGGGAGAGAGATTTTCAAGTGTATCTCAATGACTTGCTTGAATTTATAGAGCAATGGCAAGTCTGGTATTAGAGATCAAGTCTGCTGAACCTCAGTTCCACATTTCTAATGCAGTTAGTGCTTCTCCCAAGGTGCTTTCTTTTAAGATGATGACACAATCACAGAAATCTAAGATGCTATGAAAAAGGAAAACACAATATTTTTTAAAAACCTTGATAGAACATAGTGGCAGATGGCAGTGGGGGAGAGATGAAAAGCAGTCCCTGGTGCAAATAAAATACATCATATTCTGTTCACTTTGGTTATGGAGCACATTACACTGAATTTCATAGCACAGTGCTACCACACAAAAAATACGCAACTAGAAATCCATGTCTGGTTTCCCTAGAGATGCTGCTGGGGGCTGTGATCAAGCAGTTAGGACCAGGATAGTGGGGAGCCAGGTTGAGACATTGCAGAGAAACTTGGGTGGTGTCAGTACTTTAGCTTCAGCATCAGCGTGTCACTACATGATTTCTGCAAGTGTAAAATCAGTGAGACACACCTCCTGCTGGTAGTGTAAGTTGAGTGCTGATATATATACATATTTGTATGTGTGAGGGCTGCGATGCATACAGCATTCTAAGTTGATCTCTTGGCCAATAGCAGCAGCAAGGAATTTAATTTACATGGTAAAAGAAATAAAGGTCCAAATGTTAGGACTACCACATAGTTCTAGGCAAAAAAAAATCGCTTGAGCGCAATTAATTACTTCAGTCCTGGGTGAAGACTATATACCTGTGCCTTCTGCTGCTGTGAAAGTGGGCATGAGGACCTGACTCATCTAAGCAAAACATGTGGGGTTCCAGTTTGTAGTAGTGCAATACAGATGTTCCCCAAAGGTAGTTACAACTCAGCAGCAAACATCAATGCAAAAAAAAATGTGGTCTGGAGGAAAGGTTGGATCAACAGTGAGACAGTGTGAGAGGGTGTACTCCGTTCTTCCTAAGATTCAAAATGAGAAGGGAGCCTTTGGGTTTTTTTCTTCACTGATACATGAATACCTACCATGAATAACATACATCTGTTGTTGTGCCTTAGGTTCCTCTTCACTAGTCATGCTTCCTTATGTGGGATCTGTTCTGGATTATCCTCCTGCCTGAAAAGGACTGTATAAGCACAAGGAGTTGTAATATATCCATGGAATAAGCTGCTGAGGTTAGCAGTTATCTCAAAAGAGGTAAGCTCACCCTCAAAACAGGTAAGCTGACTTGGGGGTGGGGGTGGGGGTGCAGCAGCAATGGACCAACCTGGCTAATGAGCTAGTAGGATTTGCTTATTGCTCATTACATTTGAGCTCCACAGAAATGTAATTTCCCAAGAGTCTGGCAGCTCAGTCAAGACCATGTTTCGGAACAAAAGAATGACTTTAGCATTTAAGGATCACAGTGACCCTGCAGAAGATGAAAGCTATCTTTCTAGTGTGGGTTCATTAATAGAAGACTTGAATGGCTTTCCTGTAGATTTCTCACCATGTGCTGGGTTCACAGCAGGAAACTTACTAGTTGTGACCTCATTGGAGGGGAGAGAGAGGTGATAAAAGGTAATAGAGTCATGAAATCATTTTGGACTTGCAGAGCTGATATTTAGAGAATGAATTTTCTTTACCTGTTCCATATTTGTAATAAGTGTCCTTTATAGAAAAACCCATTTCCTTCTGCCTTGCTTGCCAGGGTTTGTCTTTTAAGAACTTTTAAAGAGCTTTTAGCCTCAAATTGCTAAAAAGCAAAGAAATCAGATATTTCATTTGGTGAACCACTGACTTTTTTCATTTTTTCTCAGGTAATGAATGACTTCAAACTGCGAAGACATATCAAAGACTTCTGCTTGCTGCAAAACAGGTGGAGTTTTGGTAGAATGTCTCAAGTCTTTTTCTTTGTCTTTCCTTTGTATTCCTGTGGGTTGTGTTGTGTCCATTCATCCCTGGTCCCCTCACTTTTTCCCACCTCTCAGCCCCCCACTATCAGTCTCAAGTGAGAGGCAGAGCTGGATGGCTTCAGGGCCTGTGAGGGAATCACACTCTTGCTCCCGATGGGAAAACATTTTCTTCTATGTGTAACAAAACCAGGTAACTCTCTCTTTTGCACAAGTCCGTCATTAGCCAGGATGGCTAGTATGCCTGGGAAGGTCTTACAATTGAGTCTTTGATGATGTCTTATTAAATCTACCTCCCGTACACTCTTCCACAGGGTTGTGGTTCTTTCTTGTTTGTATAGTGCTTGTCTCTGTGGTTTCCTATATTCCTACAATCTGACTTCCTACGTTGAAGTTGTACAGCAGCAAACAGACCTCTTAGTTTGCATGGAGCAATTTAGCTCCATTTTGTTCCTTATAGTACTTTTAAAAAATGATTTTTTAAAAATTTATTTCCAGGAAAGAAACATCCCAGTCTGAAATCCACCTCTAGCGCTGCTACAAGTAGCTCACAAAATTGTCTCTCTGAATTGACAGATCTGTCTAAATTGATCACACAAAGAACTAGGAGGCATTGAAGGAGGCTCGGAGGTTACAAGCATAAAATAAGCAGAGGAGATGTCTCATGATTTAATTTTACCTGTGGAACCACTTGCCACATAATGTAGAGGTTGCTCTTTATTGCTGATAAATGCTCTCACTGCTACAGTGGAAGTCTTGAGCTTTATTGAAAATTGATTGAAACATGCTAAATAGATAAAGCCAACATTTGGCTTAAAGTCCCAGGGTCCACAAGTGACTGGATGTTGGAAGAGGACCAGGAGGAAGATACCATATCTGTTTGCTATTAAACTATTCTTAGTGGACGCCTAAGTTTAGGGGTTGGGGTTGGCTATGTCCAACTGTCTATGAGGCTAGGCATGCCCTTACTCTGAACAAGTATGACCATTCTTATGCTTTTTACGGATCTTAACAGTGCAAAACTTGTATTAAGAGGAGCCTCCATAGCTAAAGAAAAGACTCTGCTAATACACTTTTTGAGCTTATGCTTTAACAAAACTCAAGTTCAACAATTTTTATTTTTTTTTTGCTATGAGAACATGTGCAAATGTGAGTCAAGTCATAGGATGAACAAGAGCTGGAAAAAAATTAATCTTTTTTTTCTCCTCCAAACTTCAAACTGTGAAAGAGGAAAATAATGTTATCTGGATTTGTCATGTTTTTGTTTCTTGCCTCCTGTACAAATTTTTTCCTAATTTTAAAAACATAACAATCATGCTTAATTGACTAAAAAGGGGAGGAGAAAAATTAGTTTTAGTATCCTACCCTTAAGTATGGTCTTATGTGGTGTTAAACTTACCCTTGTTTTGACTTAATTTGTTCACTTTTCCTGAGTCACTCTGTCTTACACAGGGAGGAAGTGGTACTGTATTCAAGTGAATTTTGTACAATGCATTCTGGTTGTTAAGTCTTGTGTGTAGCAAGCAATGGAAATATTTGCATTTTGTGCTTGGAGCACTTTAACAGGCAGCCCCAAAAAGGTTACTCTACATTAGTGATACTCATCTTCATTGTATTGATCTTATAGTTTAATGATACAGGAAACCAGTTCACTTGACACTAGTTCATTTCCAGCTAATCCTAGTGGGGAAGCCTCTAAAGAAAAAAATATCTTTAAATACTTAATGTCTTTAGCAGTTAAATGGAAATAATTTAGTGTGTGCAGGATTTGGGTTTTCAATTTCAAAGGCTGCAATTTAGAACTTAAATAGCGTAGTTTGTGGTTACCTCGAGTCAGGAAAATTAATCCTGTGAGGCATTTAATACAAGTTGTAAGATGATAAAAAACATGATATCTTTATGATTAAAGTTCTTAAAATTTTGTGTTTCGGCAACTTTATTGTACAAACCCTGCTAATTGCAAAATCGGGCTGGAGATGTGTCTTGAGAAACACTTGAAGATGCCAAAAAATGAGGAATGCATCTCAGGAAAGGAAAAAAGCTGTCTGGATTTCTTGCCGTGTATCTAAAGATAGAGAAGCATGTGGGCAGGAACACAAAATATGAGAACACTCTTCCCACAGGACTTTATTTAGTTCTGTTATCTCCAACCCTAAACGTGCTCTTGAGCAGGTAGAAGGACTCTGAGAAGAAGAAAATTTTGCCTTCCTCCCAATTTTTGGTCTCTGCTTTCAGGAGCTCAAGGGTCTCTCTAGTTTGGGAGTCTGCAATTGGCTTTACAGTCCCAATGATGGGAAGAGAAGTATCAATATCTTCCTCTGTATCTGTCGCAGTGGGGGAATGGCCTCCCCAGAAGCCCACATGTTGGTAAGGCTTGGAGATGCTCTGTGGCATGGCAAGCTAAATGGAGAAAGCAATTGCATGGTTTCTTTCAGGGCAAGACTAATCTCTCAACAAAAAACAAGACAATGCCATGACTGCTGGGCAACCTGGAACAAAAATAACAGCTGAAAAAAACAGCTGAAAACACAACACACTTTCATGTTTTGTCTATAATGTTTGATGACAGGAAACTGAATAAAGAAAAGGGATGCATTTGGGTGCTTTTGATGGGGAGGGCAGGGTTACTCAGGAGGCAGTTTTACACAAAAATGGAAGTTTTGCTTTGCAGTGAGAGGTGTTTCTTCTAGCAAATGGCGGAGTGAGGAGACTAAGGTCTGCAAGAATGAGAGTAAATCAAACTCAGGATGCTCGAAGCTGTGTGATGTAGTGCTTTGCAAAAACCTGTGTGACTTGACATTGTTACTGTGTGGCAGGGCAGATGAGCTTTGAAACATGAACTCAGAAGAGATACGCCAGCTGAAGATCAGCTCTGCTGAAGTTCAGCAGTAGGAAATTAACTGGGGTTTAGAAACAGGTCCAGTACAGAGATACTGTACCTACTTTTACAACAACGCCAAGATGCAAGTAATTTGACAACAGTCGATGTTGTAATGGTTAGCCATAGACTTAAATAAGTTGCAAGACCAAGTTAAATGGAAGTTACAGTATTTTGTTTAAATGAACGAGGTTTTGTTCTGATTAAGATAGCTAATGCAAGTGTGGAGCTTTTTCCTGTGCAGCCACTTTTCATGGTCATTTGGAAGTTTCTGTAGCAAGAACCATATGGCATGCGAGGGGATGATGCATCATCCCAGCACTGTGGAATCTGAAGTGGCATTTTCAAGTGCTCCTGCTGAAAGAGAGAGCAGTGAGTCTGCTGTGTCTCAGGCATGCCTGGTGGAACAAGGAACAGAATTAACATGACTAGTCTCTGACTCAACAAAATGGACTCTGACTTCTTCAGGTAAGAAGGTAAAATAGATCATCTTAGTTGAGAAACTGTGTAATAAAAATGAAACAGCTTTTTTCCTTATCTCTTTCATTCTGAAAAAAAAAAAAGTTAATGCTTTCTTATAAGCACTTCTATTTTCTCCTAGACAGAAGAAAAAAGATTGAATTACTAGAATTTCCCATTCAATAGAAATGTTGATTTCTGTCTGCTCTCTTCCCACTGCCTCATGAGGCAGAAGATTATTCTTGAAACTAGTAATAAAAGACCAGAAATGGAACACTCAATTACAGTGGAGAGCAAGACACTTGTGTCAATATTGCCATTTAAACATGGCTGGTGTTGAAAGGAATTTTTTTTCAGAGGTGTGCTCCTGCAGTTCCTGGTTAGCTACTGATGCTCAAATATATTTCTGCCTCTGATGTCTTCTACTGAGATCTGTTTGCTGTGCCAGGCATGTCTGAAAACTTCATCTTTTCATACATAGAGTTAAAGGAGAATTACACTTTTTTGAAATACCAGTTGGTGTCCTGAGTGCTGGGAATTTTTCAGAAGCCTGGACTAAAAAGTTTCAAGAAGCTTAATTTTTACATGGTAGATATAGGCAATAGTGGAGGGAATAAATGGAGGTAAAGGATAAGATAATAAGATAATAGTGAACTGACCGAGTCCAGCATGGTAAAGAGCAATTCAGTGACTTAATGCTTGCTTCATCAGCTGGCATGTTTTGTAGATCTGGGAACAGATCTAAGATCTGAAGATGGCCAAAGGGGTAGTTCTCAGAACTTTTCCCTCTACGGATAAGTTGAAAAGAGACTGTAGATGAGAAGCTGAAGGAGTTCAGGAAAAGGTAGAAATAAGGGCTATCTGAAGTGGGGTGGACATAGGCCTGGGAACATAGCCAAGGGAAAGAATGATGTTTCTCCAAGTCCTAGGGTGCTTAGACTCAGAGTAGTGGGGACAGAACACCCTCTCCAGTTCTGGGTTTGGTTGCCATGAACAATATGCTGGGTTAACAAATGAGGTTTGTATGTTTTTTTGCCAGGCTTGTCAGCTCCTTTAGTGTTATGGCCTATCTGCAATGTCTGGTCATCCTATTCATCAACTGAGTACAACGCAGTGGAGTGCAGTCAAGGTTTACTTGTTGTCTGCAGTGATGTATTGACTTTCTTGCAGGATATTTTAGGGTTTTTTTCCTCCCTGGTACAAATGTGAAGTCTGAAATTCACAAGAATATACACTTCTTTTGGGTAAGCATTTTTGCAGGCAGTTTCTAAATAGATAAATCATCAGCTTCTGTTGCTTAGATATCTTCAAGGGTAATATCTTAGCACTGCAAGGTAATAGCATTCTCCTGCAATAATTTCTGTAGCCATTAGTCTGGAGAGTGATTTACACTTGGAGGAATTAAGAGAACTGTCCAGCTCATGCAGATGCTGTGGCTAAGGTGGTACTGGTATATCTGTAATGCAACTCCCTACAGTGGTTTCTCATCAGCTCTGAATGAGGTAGAGGTCCAACCAGGTGAGGTTCAGGATTTGATTTGAGATCTTACTTTATATTAGTGATATGCCTGCTTACAAAAAATGTTGAACAAAGGTAATAACTGCTGTAGGTGACTTGCATAAATAAATGATAGCACGTGCAACAGCAGTGGCAAAATTACAGGTGTACCAGATATACTCAGGGGGCCATCCACCACCCACACCAAAGCAGGATCAACAGCATATTCAGGCCAGGTTGCTCAGGGCTTTTGTTCAACACAAGGAGAGATTCCTGACTGCTCTGAGCAAGATGTTCCAGAGCTTTGTTATCTCCCAAATGAAATCAGAAAATAGCCAAGAGGCAGAAATAATATCTTGTTTGCAAAATATGTTGTTGTGTTGCTTTGTTGTTTTGGGGTTTATTGTTTTGGGTTTTTTTTTTAAACCAGCCCCTCTCCCTATGTTTTTGTGACTTGAAGGATGTCAGATCCCCTTTTTTTGTCTTAGTTTAATTCACATTTTCTAAAAATGAAATGCATTGGAGAGTAAAAGAAAGATTATAGGGAGGAAATTTGAGTTTCTTTTAAGTACTTTTTTAGCTGTGCGCAGGATAGATCACCTGCTGTTTCTGACATAATCCTTTGGGATTTGAACATGTGAGAGCAGAGTCTATTTCTGTTCTTTGTTGCTTTCAACAGCAAAGGCGGCTCTTGGAAATGCAGGACTGAGACCCAGTCCCTGGTTGTATTGAAACAGTTGCAGTTTTCTTCTCCCTATCAAACTCATTCCTAATACAAACTATAGCCCAGCCAAGATGCTGCTGGAGGTATGGCAGGTGTATTGTCAGGGAACACTTACGTTGCGGTGGAATGCTGAAGTGTGATAGCCAAAAATGAACTTCTTAATTGCTAGGTTCCTTCTTCTGAACCAAAATGTTACTGCCTTAGAATACTACCAGAACACCTGGCAAGTTCCCAGATACACCCACCTTCCAATCAACAGGTATTTAAAATGTGGCCGTGTATGAGACAGCTTTTATGCTGCTTGTGGACAAGTCAGGAGGACAAGGCTATTGGAAAGACTTTAGCCAGACTCCCAAAGCTGAGCTGCTATAGACTATGCTAATAAAAATAAGGAAGTAATCAAAAGCAAACATTTGCAGAGCCAGCTTCTTGCACAGAAGGCGATGCAGCAGGGAGCAAACCAGCATTTATCAAGTGAGGAAAAAGGACACTGGCTGGCAAGGAGAAATGCTATTTGCTGGTTTGAGGGACAAGCAAGTGGAACAAACCCAGGTCACTGACTATTCATCAGGAGGGGAGCATGTGGAAATTAGATGTGGCAGTTTGTAGCTGGTATTTTCCAATGACAGGTCTTTTAAAACTTAGTGACAATGCCTGCAATTTTTTCCAGCCAAGCTTAGAACAACTTTGCCTTTGACTCTGCACCTTCTGCAAGATCTATGTGAAGCCTGGTGATGATGGGCAGATTGTTAATTTCAGTCATCAGCCCAATGGGATCAGGGAAGCATGGCAGCAATAATCAAAAATAGATTCTTATAGTAAGGAGGCTAACAAAGAAGTAGGAGCAAGTATTGTCAAGTAGGACCAAATATTTGTTAATGCCACTGCTGTTGTACAGTGCAATATGAGTTCCAGACAGTGTTAGAGAAAGTTTAGAGCCCTGCTGGAACAAATCAGAAAGCAGTAATGGAAATTTTGGGACCCAGCTTTTGGGAAACAGCTGGAACTTTCTGGCAAGCTGAATTACAGTGGGGTCAAGGTGTCCAGTACCTTAGATCCCGTGAAAATTCCCATCCTGACATAGTGTTTTCTGCTTTGCATCAATTCTGCAGGTAGTGTGGTTGTTTTCTGCCTCTGCTCTCACCCGTGGGAACTTTGCCACATGCTTTCACTGAGTCTATGCTTTCACTTTACCAACTTTATTTGCCAGATTTGCTTTATATTCTGAAAATGCTGAATCAGTTCGTTTGGCAGATTTCTGGACTAGTCTCAGACCAGTTATGGCTTACTATGGAAAATAAAAAAGTGGATTTCAAGTACAGCACATTCTAGTATCTCTGTTTGCCAGTAAAAGAGTATATGGAGAGACAGAGCAAATATCAACTGAAATCCAATTTTTGACTGTCTGCTTTGTCAGTGAAGGCCAAAAGTTTCTGTGGTTCTCCCCGAATGGACCATCAAAGTATTGAATTAATGTATTAAATTCAGAGATATCCCTGAAAAATATAGTCAGATCCTCTCATTTATTTAGCACACAGTATTGGATAACTCCTGTATACATCAGTGATAATTAAAAAAAAAAAATCTTAAGAACAAATGTTTACCAGAAAATGTTCTGAGAGATAGTAAGGGTGATGTTTCAATTTTTTAGTAGAAACTGTCAGAATTAAGTTTTGGTTTTTAGCTTCGGGTAGGAGAATAATGAGATGCTGTTGTACATTTCTCTCTTTCATCCCCTGTACAATTGTGGATGTACAGAAAAAGAGAAGGCTTGTTCAAGATTTTGAAAAGATTGTTGCAGTAGAGGAGACTAGTTTCACAACAGCTTTCTGAGTTTCAAAACAAGTTTGAGAATTTGTGCTTGTTTAGAAAACCAGGTACTTCTGGAGGTTTTCATGATACTGCATAGCATCAATAGCTATGCTATTGCTGAAGACTTGTAAGTTGAAGTCTTATATTTCCTTCTAATAAGAAGGGAAAAGACAGCCTTAAATCTGAGATTTCTTTCTTCATCGAACGGAAATAATTTTGAGGATGCATCTTGAATATGATGTGATTTTTGAAAACAGCTTCTGGAAAAATATTTGAGACAGCAAAAAGTCTTATATGACTTAGGGATCTCCTGCCATCCAGTGTAACCTGAACAGGTTGGAGAGCTGGGCAGAGAAGAACCTAATGAGGTTCAACAAGGACATGTGTAGGGTCCTCCACCTGGGGAGGAAGAATGCCAGGCACCAGTATAGGTTGGGGATGGACCTGATGGAAAGCACTTTTGAGAAGAAGGATCTGGGCGTCCTGACAGATAGTAAACTATCCATGAGCCAGCAATGTGCCCTTGTCTCCAAGAGGGCCAATAGGCTTCTTGGCTGTGTCGGGAAGAGGGTGGCCAGTAGCTCAAGGGAGGTTGTTTGCACCCTCTACTTGGCACTGGCGAGGCCACAATTGGAATACTGCCTCCAATTCTGGGCTCCCCAGTTCAAGAGAGACAGAGAACTACTGGAGAGAGTCCAGTGTAGGGCAACAAAGATGATTAAGGGATTTCCCTTATGAGGAAATGCTGAAAGAGCTGGAACTCTTCAGCTTGGAGAAGAGAAGGTTTATTAATGCTTACAAATATCTAAAGGGTGTGTTGAAGGAAGGTGGAGCCAGGGTCTTCTCAGTGACAGGATGAGAGGCAATGGGCCATAGAACATAGGAAGTTTCATTCAAATATGAGGAAAAACTTCTTTATGGTAAGGGTGACAGTGCCCTGGAACAGGCTGCCCAGGGTGGTTGTAGAGTCCCCTTCTCTGGAGACCTTCAAGACCTGCCTGGATGCAGTCCTGAGTAATGTGCTCTGGGTGATCCTGCTTCATCAGGGGCGTTGGACAAGATGATCCCTAGAGCTCCCTTCCAACTCTAACAATTCTGCAATTTCATGAAAAATATTCCTTACAGCTCTCCTCAGGACCCATTGTGTCTAAGGGCAGATCGTGAAATTGCTTCAGAAAAGTTATGATGTGTGTATCTCACACAGCTGTCAGTGTTTAAACAAATATTGCTACAATCAGTAAAAATATACAAACAGAAACCATGCAGACAATACAAATAATAAAGTATACAAATTTGCTCTTGCAAATAACACTTCAGAGTTGCATCTGCAATCCTAATTTCTTATGTTGTTTGAAAAGGATGATTATTTTGGAATATTTACAGAGTGAGCTATACTAATCATCTCTCCTCAGCTGCAGTAAGGTCAAATTTGGAGGTTACAATTTAGACACTCACAATGAAATGTGTAAGGCCTAGTATTTCATTATCTGGAGATTCCTCGGTTCATTTAAACTAGGGTAAAATAACTACTTTGATTTGTTAGTGCAATAAACCTGTTTTCCACTGGCATAAATTAGAATGTCAGATGTGAAACAGTAAAGTGAGGATTAGAGAGCTGGATTTCTGCATGGAAGGTGAACACTGTCTTAAAAAAATGCTACAGCTGAGCATGGCGGGTATGGGGGAATACAGCGACAGACTGTTCTAACACCAGGTTTTAATTATGGTAGTGTCAAGCCTGAGAAACTCCACTGAACTTTTCAGTTTTACTGTACTGTATTTGAGCAGAATTTCATCAGCCATGGCTTGCATCTCAAATGTATAATCCTGTGTGAGTTAATTTGTAATGCATGTGTCCCTTCTAAGCAATGCTAAAGAGGCTAAAATGAAGTGGATCCTTCAAATTAAATAGGAATATTTATCAGTCCTTCAAACAAGAAGTGAAAGTTCTCACTACTAAGATTCCTGTCCACATAAATGTTTTCTTCTGCCTCTCTGAATCCCTTCCTGTAGTTTTTCTTTTTCCTTTTGATTTTGAAAAATTTGCTGCTCCTCTGAACCTAGCATATGCCAGATGGATTTGTCCTGTTTTGCAAAAAGGAATGAAAATTGTTGAGAATGCTTGAGAACTGTTCAAACACCATTGCTTGTAGACAAAAGGCATGCGGCTTCCTTCAGCCTCTGGTGTTTGGACTTTTGCATGGATGATGTGAACCTAGAATGTTAGGTCTGAACAAATGATTGCTCAGAGAAAGGCTCTCAGGGATTTTATTGAAATCAAAAGGAGGGATGCAATATTCATGCAGAGATCAGGGAAATAACTTGCACATAACAGTGACCACTCTTTAATATGTATCACTGACTTCAGTTTCAACTCCCATGCTACAGGTGCAGAAATGCCTGGAGGAGTTTTGCTACTTTGCTTAGATTTTCCACATTTGTGTCTGCTATGCATACCATGGGCACCCAGGCCTTTGGGTGGGCTCCTTCTGGAGCACAATACAGGACATGTTTCAATCTTAATCATGGTTCAGGCACAGCTACTGAAGGAGGATGGATTCAATCCATGTGACCCTGCTGTTGCTCTGTTTTCTTCTTCTAGTGATTTCATCTAAGAACCCTGAATGTCTCACTGAGCTCCTCCCCAGCTCATGTACCTTTCTCTGATCATCAGATATCCAGCAAAAGGGGCTACTGTAAATTCTTCTCCTGGTTAGCAGTCACAGGACCCTCAAAAACAGCCAGCAGGTGCAAAGCCTGTGGAGAACATTATGAGAAAGTTTTCTGACTAGGTGCAGAACAGGGACTACCTAGAAAAAGATTGTCTGGGCAGAGACTAAGGAGGAAGAGGTGAATCTGGGTGTGTGCTGAGTGGCTGTTGTAGAGAAAGGATCCCAGGGAAGGAAAGAGATGCTGAGCAAGCGGGTAAAATCATGTGAGATGGCCTCCTCCTTCCTAGATGGGAAATGTGGTTGCATCAAAGAGCCTGTAAGGAAATTGGCTAATGTTATATAGATATATGAAGAGAGACCACTTGATTGTGTGCTTACACCAGCGTATGCCCAAGTGCCTTCTTGAATCAGGGTCCTCCTGATGCAAAAGAATAAGGCAACTGGATTTATCACTATTTACTATTAGTCAATTTCTATTTACTATTAATCTATCTCTAATTATTCTCTCTCTTTAATAACTCTAATTTTTATTTTTCGCTTTTCCCTCACTCAACAAAGCAATGTGTAAAAAATAAGCAGAGACTTCAGCAGAATCAAGGAGATATTATTTGAGATTGTCACAGGCCAAATCACTAAAGTCCCGTGTTCGACTTGTGGTTAAAGGCATCCTCTCCAGAAATCATCTTATGGATCTGTTCACCTTCCCAGACTTGTGGTTTTATTTGCACAGTAAATTAAATTAATTTCTTAAGCCAAGTAGTCATAAATAGAAGCTAAATTAAAACTGATGTTGGATGATACTCTAATTGCACCTAGCCTCTTGAGGCACTGTGCTGTGAAGAGGCCTGCCTTTTTTTAAGATGCATTACAGCAACTGTCTTTGCCTTCATGCTCTGCGTGACAAAGACCTTGCTATCAGCCACAACTTTGACCCGCCTATATGCAAGACTAATCGATCTAATCAGGGTGTGGAAGAGAGAAATCAGTGGGTGGGTGACCTGCCTAACAAGGGAAAGTAAGATGGAAACACAAGAGTTTTTCTAAATTGTTTGCAGAGATTCATAAGATTGGTCTCTGTTTTCGAAAAGTCAGGAGAAAAAACTCTGGTGACTGCCTGCCCTTCTGAGTGTTAGTATGCAGCCCACCTACACACAGCCCTTTCTTCTGAAGAAGCTGGCTTGATTAGATCCTATAGCTTTGGCATTTTTTCAAATTCTTTCAATAACCATCTTGTCAAAACGGCTAATTCATTCTTAAAAACACAGAAGAAAAGGCAACGTGTCTAGCCTGGTATTTAAAGCTTTCTTTGTTTTGATGTGTTATTACTCTTTTTTCTTCCCCTTGTGAGAAACACAAAAGAGAAAGAATAGATACCAGATCAACAACCAAATTACAGTGACTACGTTTTAGCTGTCCATGCTGTCATGATTTACTGTAATCAGCTGCGGTACTCCTGTGCAGGAAAGGAATTGTGATAACTTGATAAAGTACCTCTACTTTATCTAGGCTTCACCTGGCCCAAGCTTTTGCTTCATTAATACTTCAGCTTGCACTTGGATGTAACCTTCTTAAAAGAGATCAGTTGGGCATGCATTCTTATGGCTGCAGTTTCATAGTAGTGGTGTAGTGGGTTAATATGTGTAATTTGTTTTTTAGTACAGCTGTCCCAGAGGAAGACTTCAAGTTAAGGATTATTTTTTTTCATTCTTCTTGGCAAGAATATATAATTTATCTGACTTTGAGAAAACGTAATTGGGAAAAGAATAATGTTAGAGAATGTAATTATGTTATTGTTGATTGTGTGTGTCTGTGGAGGAGTCTTGGGTAAGATCAGACCATGCACAGTGTTTGTGACCATGTATTGTGATAGTGGAAGTGAAATCTCCATGTAAAGGCTGGATGAGAAAGCTGCAGCAGCTCTTGGTGGCTGAGTGTCCAGGACTGCTTATAAATGTATACCAGGAAAATGCCTTCTTAGGCCTGAACTTTTGCAGAAGGGGAAGCAGCAGGAGTGATAGACTCCCAACAGTCATGACAATACTAGGACTCAGTCCTGCAGAGTCCATACAAACTCCTTGCCTTCTGGATTCTACACCTCTTTAGGAGGCTGAGGGTTTGTGTTACCTGATCTAATGGCAGTCAAAAAGAGCCTCATTTCCAGAGTATGTGGCTTGTGGACAGGGAAATGATGGGCCCCATCTGACCTCTTTAGCAGAATGGGGCCAGTGTGTCAAAAGCTGCCTTCCTTTTTGTTAATCCTTCCTAAAGTGTGGATGTATGCAGAGATGAACTAGCAGTGAAAAACTCATGGTGGCTTATTCTGTGGCTGGGAAGTGGAAGAGGTTTTACAGCTGGGACGACATTTCTGTGCTTGCACGAGAAAATCAGTGTAGCTTTAAGAGCCCATGAGTCCTGATTAAGTGTCTTATTTTTACATGCATCGTAAATAGAACTTCAAAGGTTTGAGAGTGAGGAAGGGGGATAAGAGCACATTCTTCTATTCACTAGAAATGTTTTTGCCTGCCAGAACCATTTAGTGAATCTGCTAAACAGCTTTGTTAAGGTGTTTATCCCACCAAGACAGTTCATAGCTGTGGGCATTCAGGGGTATAGAAATGAATTCAGGCTATGCCAAGCATACAGAACAATGTTTCTGACCCAACACAATATAGTGGCTCATCTGCATAATCCCTCCATCCTGCTTGAGATGGAAGAGAACGGAAAAACCATAGATACTATATGTCAACCCTGACAGCTTTATTAGAACTAGAGAGCCTGTTCTTCTGGTCTTGCTACTTTCTCCTTGCCAGCATTCAGCCTGTAGGGAGAGGACTGCATTGCCTCCCTCTGGGGAGTTTGGAAAAATCCTGGAAAGGTGGGAAGGATAGCAGAGATTTCTCTTTATACTCTCCCTTACAGTACCCGGAGATGCTGCAGGTTGTCTTTGTCACTCTGCAGATAATGACATTCAAGGGAGAATGTACGTCTGTGTGGGTTGTCCTGTGTAAGGTAGAGCGCGTAGCATGTGAGTAGGAGAAGCCATGGGCAGGTTTCCAAAACTGCCAGCTCTTATTTAGGCAAGTCCATGAAGTGGCTGATTTTCAATAGGTTACTGCTCTCAGAAGGAGTTGCTGGGTGCGGAGCCCTTCTGAAAATCTGGCTTCTTGACAGTATGATGCATCACTTGGTTGAAAAGTTTGCTTTCAGCACCCTGTGAATAAACCATTCTGTTTGAGTGTAAATAATATCGATAGTATTTCCTTTTTGGCTTTGTGAAATATTGTGGATTTTTTTTTTTTTTTATTTTCTGAAAAAAACAAAGAGAGGCTATCTCTATTTGAGTGAATAATTTGCAATGAATAATTTATGCAGGGAATTGAGTCTTCTTCTGTTTGCAAAAATCTCCACTCTTCAGTTACTTACTCAAGTAACTCTCAACTGTGTGAGAAATTTTGTCTACTGATTCTTTTTTTTACTGATTTTATTCTTCTCCCTGCTCAGGCTCTACCACCCACCCCTTCTCAAGAAGTCAGGACAAGTTCAGTCTGAGACCTTGTTGCTCAAAAATGATGCATAGTGTGGCAGCAGCTCCTTGGTCAGGTAAACTCATGTGTGTCTTGCAGGAATTTTAAATGTTCTAATTTGAGGCAATATAGATCAACTATTCATGGTTTGCAGAAAGTACCTCAAAAGGAGAGAATATGATAATTTGCTCAAAAAATTCTATGACTGAACACTAACATCAAAACATGTTCAAGTGTTAGACTACTGTATTTTTAATGTATGTACTATATAAACAGTGATGTAGGTGAAAGGCAAAAAATGAACGAGAAGAGGAGGCTTAGATTGGATATTATGAAAAATTTTTGCACTGAAAGGGTTATCAAACATTGGAACAGGCTGCCTGTGGAAGTGGTGGAATCGTTATCACTGGAGGTATTTAAAAGATATGTAGGTGTAGTCCTTATGGATATAATTTAGTGATGGTTTTGTCAGTGTTATGTTGATGGTTGGACTCAATGATCTTAAAGGTCCTTTACAAGCTAGACAGTTCTATGATTCTGATGTATGGTTCTCAACTGCTTGCAGTGTTCAATTAAACTGTGTTGCTACCAACTAGTTGTTTCACGCCATTAGCCCATAAAAATCCTCACAGCTTAGGGTTTCCAAAGCTTTACCCAAAGGAAACTACTTAGCAGGTGGGACACCAGATGATAAACCTTGTAAGAGTGCTCATCTGCTGCGCAATAATGTCATGTCCACCAGCAGGCAGAATTTTGATAAAATCCCACTGAGAGTTGCACAGCATCTGAATGCAGCCAGTAAGTGGCTCTATATTATGGAGTCATCTGTTTTCATGCTGTAGTTGAACATTCAATTCAATGCTTGCAGGTACCCTTATCCACAGTGTTATCCATGCCTGCTGCATGTCCTTACCTCTAGTTTGCTTGGTTTGGTTAGTGTAGTTTCTCTGATTATGTAGACTGTAAAGCCTTCACAACATGGACTCCCCCTTATGAAGTAAAGCTGCAGGAGCAGACCAATGGCATAGAGGGACTTCTATGCTCTACCTCTTGATGGCATCACAGTGGATGTGGTACTGTGGACTTCAAGGGTCAAGATGAAACTTAACAATATTTCCAACTCCTTTAATTTCACTGAGCTGCTTAGGGTATAAAGTGCAAGGTTTCTAGTAGCAAAATTAGTTGAAAGACTGAGATACTTTGTAGAGATAACCTACACTTCCTTCTGTAGTTGGCAAAAGGAACACCTGTCAGATGCTGACATGGAACTGGCAGCCTGACTGATGTGTTCTGGGACACCCTCTGGCAGCCTGATCAGTTGAATAATTTTGGCACCTAAATTAAGTGCTTAAAATGAGATGGTGTGAATATGTGCCTTCAATATAATCTCAAGCAACGTGGTTGGAGATGCATCCCATTTTTTTTTCTCAGTCAGTCGACAGCTATGATATGAAAGCTTTTAAGAGGTATTTGAGTTGTGGTCATGCAAAGAGTGAGCTACATGATACTTACCCACAGGTCCTGTCTGAATTTGGATGCGATCGGTACAGCATTGTCCCAGATTGCAGGGCACCTATGCAGCTAATGTTGATACCTCATCTCTAGCACAGCTGAAAATCAAATTAAGCAAGGCTTAATGGACACCTGGAGGACACCTTAAATTTGTCTAAATTTTTAAACTCAATTTAAACCTTGAGAAGTTATGTGAAAGTTAATTTTCTTAAGCGTTGTTTTGTCTGATGAGCCCATTGCCTGTTCTAGCAATCTATGCTGTTTTACTGTTGGAAGGAGGATTAGGACTTTTGAGGATTACTCTCCTCCAGGGGTTATTTCTGGGACTGCAGGGATGGTGTCAGTGAACTGAAAAAGTCTCTTGATAATCTGCATTTATCAGAGCACCCTTGGACCTGCAATGGTTGTTTTTGATAGAAAAGTCTTCATCAGAGAAACTAAGTAATGTACTTTATGCAAGCATTTTCCAAGCATTGGTGTTAACTGAATCAATAGCAAGTCTAGCCACCCACTACTCTTAACTTACTTCCTTAATTATTTCGTTCTCTCGCTATATGTGATAAACTTGCTAACTGCACAGATAGCACAGACCAGTGGAGGGTGTCCCTAGGAGGAAAGCCAAAAGTAACTGAGCAGTGTGGCCATCACTGAGTTTTGGGACCAGGCATGTAGCAAGAGAAGACCATGACAAAAGGGCATTGTGGAAGATCCTGGATTAAATGATGTGTCTCGCCATGTTTTACATACCTGTAATTCCCAAAGCAGCCTGCCTTTCAGTTTTTCCTTTTAAATTGTTATAAACTATTTAACTTGAGCAAAGAACTCTGTACAGAGTAAATTGCTTTAAGTAAAACATTGCATGTTACTCTTAAATTCCCTCTTGAATTTTGGGTTGTGACTAGATGGTATCAAAGTCCTTTGTGTGATTAGCCAGTTAGCAGAAACCCTGGGGAGGTGGAAGTGGTGGCTTGTGTCTGCCAAAATGACTGCCCATGCCTCTTACCTGGATCAGGCTCCATGCCTGTGTACTGAGACTGCTAGTTCTTTCCAACATTCCAGTAGACTGATGAATTGAAGGCCTAACATGAGAAGTGTTTTGATTCAGAAGTATTGAGGCCCCCGTAAGAGAGGAATTTTGTTGATGTAAAATCACAATGTTGTCATAAATCATCTTCTGTGAAAACGTTATGCCTGTAGGAAAAAACATAGGAAAGAAAAGAAATTCCCAAGGGAGAAAGATAGTAGCTGATAAGTGAATTTAGTCATAGCTTGGGAAAAATGTATGGTGAAACATAAAAGCAAGATTTTATGAATAATCTTCTAGAATATTTTTTGTTTCCTAGACCATTTTTTCTTGTATAAGAGATTGCTAATGTTTATAAAATTTTGTAATCTACTCATTGCTTACTAGGGCTTTTCAAGCTACTTGAATGTGAAAGTGTTTCATAGTGAGCACACTGGCATACTGAATATTGCTCAGTGCAGAAGGTGAAAAGCAGTTAGTCAGAGAGACCAAAGCCAAGAGAGTAAGCTTAAAAATCATGGCAAAAACTTGATTCTAACCAGATAAAATGCTGCTTGAATCTACCTGCAAACTAAATCCCAAGGTTGCAAACTGCATTTTTAAGAGATGGTTCCCGAGACACCAGTTTTGTAACTGCATATAGCCTGAATGTGCATTTCCACAGACTTTCTGCAGCAATTTGTGTAAGACATTGTATCACATAGACACAATACTAAAAAAATAACATTTTAGTTAGAAAGTACTCACTGGGCAACAAAAGGAAAGGAACCTGTGGGAAATCCTATTTATTTGCATCTGGTGTTTGCATTTCTTGCTGTAAATGTTTGATACGTGCCTCTTGCTTCAGATTGCATGAGCTCTTAATTTGGGTTATCCAGCGCAATGTGTAGTCAACAGACTTCAAAAAGAGGATAGGCAATGCTCTGGCCATTATAAAAGCTAAGTCAATCTTTGGTGTCGTTTTTACACACACATTACATAGATGTATAAATTAGATGCCAGATTCTCTGCCAGCAGCATTTACCAATAGGTAGTTGTAGACCATTGGAGGCTATCAGGTGTCAGAAAGTTGTCCATGGAAAAAGCTATTGGACAAAACAAACAAACAGCAAGAAACACTCTCACTTCCCCAGGTGAGCAAATAAATACCCTGTTGGTCAGTTAGGTTACCTGTCCTACTGGTTCCTCCCCTCAGGTGGGACCACTCTATGGTCTTCCACTTCCAAGCCTCTGATGTGGCACACAACTAAGTTAGCTGATCTTGGTTGTTATAGCAAAAGTATAATTAAGAGCCTCTCTGCATACCTTTCCTTGGTATTAACTATGAAAAGAAGATATTATCAATCCAGCCCAAATCATGACAAAAGGCTAGAAATTGAAAGTTATTCCATTTATTACTTGTTTCAAATGAAATTCATGCAGGAATTGCTGTACAAACAGCCCAGGCTTGTGGGTAGTTCACTTAAAACTCGAAAACTGAGTTACACGAATTAATAATACTGACAAGTATTACTGCAGAGTGCTGCATGTCATGTTGGTATCTGAACTAGCAAAAGATGAGCAAAGATCTTTCTGATCTGGTATACATACCTGATGTGAGCTATAAAAGAAAGCCAGTGATTTGTTTAAAGCGGCAAAAAGTCTTGACTCTGCCATGGAAATGACAGGAGAATGAAGACATAGAGATTCACAAAGTGCCTAAGAACTGAGAATTTTGTTGAGAACTTATGTAAATTGTCTCATGGATGCCTTGGATGTCTCTGCAGGAGACAAAAATGAAAAATATTTTCAATAATTTCAAGACTAAATGATCCAAAGAAACTTCCTCCTTCTCTCACAATTAATTTAAAGATAATCAGCAAAAAGTCCAAGCCAAATAATAATTAAGCAAAGAGAAATAGAAACCTCTTATGGAATTGGTTCTGCCAGAAATATATTTGTTGTAATATCCCACCAGTGGCCAGTAAAGGAAACGGAAAGTGGAAAGTGAAAGTCATGCCAAGATTACATATTCACAGCTCTGCCTACTCTGTTCTCTGTGCCCAGAAGCATATAGACCTGAAACAACACAATTTTTAGCATTACACTAACTCTTGTCACATGAAAGTGGAAGATGAGATAGATCTGAGATAAATATAACCCTTCTGCTACAGAAAAAAAAAAGTTGGAGTCAAGATCAGACACACTCATGGGGCAGACCAAGAAACCCATGCTGCTAATTAGAAGACTGACCCTTAGCATATTCATAGTGGTTTAGGTGTTTGGTTGTGCCAGATAAGAATAGAAAAAGTATGGAGCAAGCTGCGTGTAACAGTGCTAATGCTGCAGTGCACATTAGGTGCTGAAAAACAGCATGTGATTTTTGGCTTGCCAAGGGCAGGGGAAGGCACAGAAGATGACAGGATATCCTGGGTAGGTCTGAGTTTTCTGCAAGACATATGTTGACCTCCTGTGAGTGGTCAGTCTGGTATAAGAAGCAAAGCCTCTGCAGTGGGAACTGTAGTGTAATGGTGGTTCAGATGAGTAATCCTGCACGCCTTAAGACGAGTAGAAATGACCTGTAGTAATATCCAAGAACAAAGTTTGTTTCCTCACTTCACCATCGAGGCTCTGAATGAACCATTATACTCTATAAGGCAAATATGTATTTATTTAGGCAATTTTTTAAAAATTGATTTTTGATCCAGTACATGGTAAAATCTCCTGGGGAACCAGCGATATAAATTCTTCCTTAGCTGTATAAATAACTCTTTTTATTCTCTCTGTATTTATCTTTCATGTGATGGCACAAAGGATGAATGATGATTAGCTGGAATCAGTGCTCAGGAAAGAAGGAGAACAGGGAAATGGACTCTATTTCATAAATTTTCTTATGAGACTGTTGTAATTAAACACTTTGGAAATTGGGTAATAACCGGTAGCCTTTATTAATCACAGTATTTAGCCTGGCTCTGCCATTCAGGCTGGCTCAGTTATATCACCTCCATTTCCTCATCTGTACAATGGGAATAAAAAATATTGACCTTAATAACATCTCTGCAAGATGGAGAGAGAGCAAATGCTCTGTAAGAGCTGCATAATTACTGTTAACTTCAAGCCATGAGCAATTCCCTTGGAGTCGATGGGGCTGCTCACATGTGAGGTTAGTTACAGTACTGGGAACAACTGATGGCTGCAAATCATGGAAAACTGTCTTTCTGGTGGATCGCAAGTTTGCTTCTGGAGAGCTTTTTTGCTTTCCATATGGGCTGAGACTTTCAGTGATGCTTTAACAAGTTGTATGGCTGGGAGTTGGATGCCTAACTCCTTCAGGCTCTTTTGAAAGTCCTTGCAAGAAAGCAAGGGGTTGCTGTTGGAATGGCAGTCTGAAATTAT
>VZRU01003239.1:192737-230878 GCA_013398155.1 Pedionomus torquatus | reverse complement strand
AGCATGTACCAAAGGAAAAAAAAAAAAAAAATTAAGCGGAAATTGTAGAAGACCGGGGGAAGGGTCTTAAGTTAGTTTGGAAAAGGAAACTGTACTGAGAAATGAAAATTGAAAAAGACGCTGACGGTTGAAAAGAAATTCTGGTTTTGCTATTCTAATGCAAGTAAAAACATTTTATAGAAAAACGAACTCTGCTGGCTCGGAGGGAATTCTGAAGTACAAAATGCATGGGAGAACTCATAGCTCTTTTTTTTCTTAATTGGTTCTGTCTTAAAATACTATTTGAATGCACTGAAATACCAAAATAAGTAGTATGATTTTCAACACTGCTCTGAGTGGTCTCCATTAAAGAGAAAATAAGTGATTGTAGCCATCTACTTTTGAGAACCTCAGCTACAACTTTTCATTGATGCCACTTGGTTTCTTTTAGCTATGTCAGTACCAGAGAATCATCTCACTTGAGCCATGATTTCTCTTCCACTTTAAGAGGATAATATCCATATGCAAATTTTCTAGAAAAGTCTCTTGGCAAATGCAGGGAGAAAAAAAAAAAAAGAACAGCAGCAAAACTTCTTAGCAACAGCTGGGAAGAACATCAAGAACAAATCTTTTTTTCTCAGCCTTGGAAACATGGGCATTCACGTCTCTGCTCAGTGCTCTGCCTGAGCTGTGTGTTTGCTAGTGCTCTTAGAGTGCAGAAAAACTGCATTGATTCAATATATACACTCGTCATTTTAAGAGAAAAGTCTGTAGGTGCACTCTACAGTACTGATCCAAAGCTCAGGAAAGTCATTACGGATGTATGGGTGTTGTTACTTACACCCTCTTTCCTCAAAGTCCACTTATACAGGCACTGAACTGATCCAGAATGCCTTTGTGCTTGTATTTCAAGTGCTTGCTATCTGTATGTGGTCCAGGCAGGCAGTAAGTCCTGTGGACTTATTGGGGAACTGTTGCAAACAATAGTTTGCAAGTAAAATGACCTGCAAGCATGGGATACCGTGTTCTTGACCTGCTTTTAACATGGTGCAGGGATACTCTGGAGGTTATCACTGGGATCAGGCTGCAATGAGGACAACCATGGCAGGATTTTTTTTCAGCCTGAAATATGAAAAGCATGTTACTCTTTTAAGCAGAATAGCCCAGGAAGATGGCCCTTGTAATTACTGGAAATTGGCAATCTGTCTGCTGCCATTCAGTTGAACCCACGCAAACTCGCCATGTGCAATGCATCCACTCAGTGGGTGTGATTTCAGAGAAGGCATAGTCCATCTGGTTTATCCAAATGCTGCTTTAAAGGAAGATGACTGGCAGGTTTTTTCAAAGCCAGAGTGCAGCAGACTGCCTGGAAGCTAGTTACTTACCAGCTTGGATACAAATGATCTATATATTAAGCATGCTTTTAAAGTAATAGGAGCTGATAGTATTAGCAGAAGCAGACAAGTAGGCAGTGGGAGCATTGTAGCTGAGCAGGTAAGCCAGCGCTCAGCAAACTGTAACGTGAGGTGACTCCAATCCATGGAAGAAAGGCTCACATCTTTAGACGGACACTGACTTTTGTAAATAACTCTAGTTTGTAAAACCTGCCGTAGAGTTTGAGGATGTGCCTTACAGCAAAAGAGATTCAGAGGTGTTGCAAAAATGAAGAGTAATCACAAGTACAACTGCATCCTCATTTCCTCTCCTGAATATGGTGCTTCTGTTCTGATCCAGCTGTTCCAGTAACATGTTTCAGAATAATTAAAGGACAATTGTACCTATTTTTCATATTCAAAGTTCCCAAAGCTGCTGCTAAATATGTTGTCCTGCATGTTTCTCTTCTTAATTTGTGCCTAGAGATGCTTTCTCTTTATTTTTCTCTCCCTCTTTGAGATTTCAGATTACTGGTCTAGAGAAAATGGGCAGTTTGCCTTTACATTACATGAATAGCAGAATAAGAACCTGTCATAGATGAAAGTACTATACTTATGACTCATTATAATCCATTCATTGCTTCACAGACCCAGAGCCCTCCAGGGAGTGCCACAAACCCACATAATTTTCCCAAGTGCTACATTTTGTATTTGGATCTTTGGTTTAGCTGACAGATATGAAAAAGGAAGAAAAAAGTGCAGGAAGGCAGAGAGTGTACAGATGCTGAGCAGTGATACCAGCAATTTCAATTCAGACCTGCCCCCATCATGTTCCTGCTCCCTGTTCTCCCTGATGCCATAGAAACCACGAGGGGCAGGGGTGAGCTTCAGGACCTAGCAGAGATTGGCATGCCTTTAATGACAGCTCAGTGCAGCAGGTGAGTGACAAGTCTCTGTTCTGCTGGAGCAGGCTCAGTGGCTTTGCAGATTTTTATGCATTGGGATGCCATCTGGAGGGACCTGGAGAAGCGAGCCTGTGTGAAGATTGTAGTGCAGAGTCCTGCACCCGGCTTGGTGCAACCCCTGGTATCAATACAGGCTGGGGGATGAAGGGATTGAGAGCAGCCCTGCCAAGAAGGATGTGGATGAAAAGCAGGACGTGAGTTGACAATGTGCTCTCACAGCCCAGAATGCCAACGTCATCCTGGACTACATCAAAAGAAGTGTGGCCAGTAGGTCGAGGGAGACTATTCTGCCCCTCTATGCCACGCTGCTGAGACCCCACCTGGAGTACTTCATTCAGCTCTGGGGCCCCCAAAATAAGAAGGACCTGTTAGAGCAGGCCTGGAGGAGGGCCATGAAGATGATTAGAGGCCTCTGCTATGAATCCAACAAGTTTGAGTTGATCAGTGTGGAGGAGAGAAGACTCCAGGCAGACCTTGTTAGACCCTTTAAATTCTTAAAAGGGGCTTATAAGAAAGGTAGGACCAAACTTTTTAGTGGGGTCTGCTCTTGAAAAACTAAAAGAAGGTATATTCAGACAAGATGTAAGGAAGAGTTTTTTTACAATGAGGGTGGTGAGACATTGGAATAGGTTGCCCAGAAAGGTGGTAGATGCTTCATTTGTGGAAACTTTTAACGTCAGGTTGGATGGGGCTTTGAGCAACTTGGTCTGGTGGAAGTTGTTCCTGCACATTGCAGGAGGTTTGGACTAGATGACCAATAAAGGCCCCTTTCAACCCAAACTATTCTATTCTATGTTTCTATTAACTTGCTGCAGAAAGGAGCTCAAAGTCCTATGACTTTGAGACTCAAGTCCAGACAGAGTGTTTTAGGCAATGGTGCCCCAACCAATGGACCCAGAAAAAGTGCTTTGGATGTGCCTTTTGGATAAGCTCATTGCCACTTTAGTCAACACCTTTCTGATTGCTGCGCTCAGCTGGTATGTTGGTGTGGAGTCTGCATAGTGGTGTTGGGACTGTCCAAGAAGTCCAGCATTTGTAGCAGTGCTGTGGAGCAGGGCTGGCTTTGAGGGTTGCTTGTGTCTGCAAGCTCTTTTCTGGCTTGGTTTTACAGAGACAATTATTGTCTCTCCCCTTGGTATGGAAAATAGCTTGTGGGCCATATTTACCTTGGTCAGGTTTGGGAAGCGCTGCAGTAATTTGGGAAGGATTTTGCATTTGCAGCATGTGTAGTATGTCTGTAGCTGTCCACTTTAAAGTGGAAATCTGGCTACAGTAATGCAAGCCCTTCTCTGTCAGTAACTCTCTGCATGCTTTCATCTGAGGAATGTTAATTGTAGATGTTTGCAACTGAGAGTGTGGAGATGTCTGTTAACTGGAGATGGCTTCACTGGGGTCAAAGTGTCACCTCTACCAATAAGGCAGAGAAGGAGAACAGTGGTAGTAAGGTGCAAGAGACCAAATTCAGGCCTTTGGGATTGTAATCATAGGCTGGAGTAAATGAATGAGGAGTTCAGATTTTTTACTTCAGCGTCCATAATCTATTTCCTCTCTTTTCTAACATGATTTGCAATCCCATTGTCTTGTATAGAGTCTGAGGAATTTCTTTGTTTGAGGAATGTCTCTTCTTTATCTGGTGCCTTCAGTAGTTTCTGTTCCTGCTTTATGAGTCCTCTCCTCTTTTTCCCTTCAAACCTTGTTTTTTTCTAAAGAGGAGACCGTGAGTCACTTATGGTCACTTCATGGCACCTGTTAATTTTCTGCTGTTGCTTAATGAGGCACTTCACAGAAATATGCTCCATTTCATTATTGCACCACTGTAAAATACAGTCAGGGCAATGATTAGGGCAAAGAAGAGGAAAATATCATACCTCTTTCTCTAAGAAGTTCATTACAAAGTAGTAAAGATTCTGTATCTGCCATGAAGTAAAGGTTGTATGGGGTATCTGAGGAATACTCTGCTGTCTGGGGTAGACTGCCTCTGAAGCGGGGATGCAAGAGCATGGTTTACCCTAGGCTCACTGAGGAGGGATTGCCCTTAACCCTGGCAGCTTTGAGAGCAAATCAGGTCTTTTAATGGCCATTCAAACTCTGTGGCTCCACAAGTTTCCCTGGAAGGTCACCTGCTAAGACTTTAAAGAAATATCTTAATATGATTGATTTGATCTGGGTAAAATTTGACTTAGAGAGCTGTTCAGGAATTCAGGACACTTATGCACTAAGTATGGATTTAATAGCTTAATTTAAAACATCCAAGTTTTAAAACGATAGACTTGGGATAGTAAAGTTTTGTACGAATAGTTGGAAGTGATTAAAATCAATCAGGATCCATCCCTCTGCTCTGCAAGCAGGATGGTCATTGGTAGCTAGAACACAGTATTGTCCATATGCATGCCAATATTGCATATGTATTCACCTGTAATCAGAATAAAAAGTAATAATGATAGCTGAGCTATGACAGTGATGTAGTTCTGGCTGATGCTTTTGACAAGTATGTTTGCATTAGAAATCATGGATGCCTCTCTGAAATGCTGCTGCCTCTGGGGAAACACAACTGCAGTTACATTTATGGTGAATAAGTTTGTTGAATCAAAGAATTCTTGTCTTAACCTTCTCCACTTGGCCAGCTTTATGCATTGTGATTGCTATATAGGAACGCTTTCAGATACATGCTTAACCAAACATCTTAAGTGAGTGCACACTGAAGTTCCTTTCATCAACTCCACAGTTCTCATAAAAGTGAAAGCATGTAGATATGTATTTGTAGGATTGAGTTTTGAGAGCAACAGTCCATTATATTTTAATCCTACTTAAATTGCAAGCAGGAAAGCTTCCAAGCGGGATGGCTACCCATATTCTTACTTGCTGTTTTGATGCTTCAGTGGCTGCAGATGTACTCAGACCTCCCACTGTAGCATTTCCAATTGGCTAGAATCAGTATATAAAATTTTGACTAGTATAGAAATGCATAATATATGTTAACTGGATCTTCCTGTGTATCTAAATATTTTCAAGAGGAATTTTTTCAAGTGACAGTAAATACTGTTCCTGCAAGTGCTATTATCCTGCCTTTTGAAAACATGACTAGGCAAAAAAACAAATAAATCATGAATTCAAAAAAATAAAAATCTCTAGTTGGTATTCCTATTTATTTTGTAGGATTTTATTTAAAGCACTTTCATATACTATTTTTTTTAGGCTAAATACCAAGACATGGTTAATAATGATTACACTTAACTGGATGATCCTGAGAAATTAGCCTGAAAAATGCAGACATTTTCTTTTACTTGGGCAGGTTTGGAAAGATGCGATTTTGTGAGGTGTTGAAGGCTAGAGTTTCTTGAAAGAAGCAGTTGTTCACAACAAATCATAGTTGCTGTTGATCCTCTGCATTAATAGGAGTTAACATTAATTAATGTTTTAAACATTAATTACTGCTCTTAAGCACAAGCTTAAACCTACCTACTGCAGACAATTTCATTTGCAGGAAACCCTATCCTGCATGGATAACCAAAGTTATCCATTACGTCATGGTGAATCAAATAATTTGAATCAGCAAGACCACAGAAAAAAATACAGAGTTTTTAAAATCTGGAATTCTGTTTTGACTCTTTTGGTATAAACTTCAAGTGCAACTTCAGCAAGAACTGAAATCCTTGAAAGCCTGATTAGCTCTTAGTAGAGGACCCCTGTTCCTTGCATGGCTGAGGCTGCAGGTAGTACCACTGGAGGTGTCCGCAAGAAGCAGATTGCTTTAGTGCTAATAACAGAAACAAGTATGGCAGAGACTGATGGATCTTTGTGAGCAGCAACTTTTCACCTCTGCTTCTTCTTTGACCACTAACTCAGGTCTCACCTCTCTGTCCAGCTGTTTCAAACAACTGCAGGACACCAGTAACTTTGAGATGACCATCTTTCTGCCAAATGTAATTAAATTGGATCAAAAATTAAGAAGTTTTGATGGAGGATTAGTAGAGAGAAACAAAGAGAGCATGCCCCCAGTTTCTTTAGCAAAGCACACTATTCCCAACTAGAGTGAATTACGGCTTCTTAAAGCAATCTGGTTTTATAAAGACATTGCTGCAGTTTGCCTAAAAACTAAGCCATCTTTAGAAAATGAGATTCTGTGTTGGCATATGCCAGCATATTTCTGAGAAGCTCAGATAACTGACTACCCTTCTGGAGTTATTTATTTAGCCCCTTTCAAATTGTTTAGATTTTTAATTAGAAGCTCAATGGCATTGAGTTTTGGCAACTTGATAGCAAAAGTACTGCATCTTCTTTAAAGAAACAGCTTTCCAATTGACATAACCCTCTGTGAGAGGGAGGGGGATGGGAGGTGGGAACAGCCTTTCCCATAAAACCCCGGGAAAAAAAACCCAACTTCATGGATTAGGAGCTTAATTAGGACAGAAGTCCTTAGCAAGAAGTGGGGAAAAAATATAGTTAATTTGATTAAGCCTGAGAGTGAATGAGTTGCACATTGCATTGATTACTTTAAAGCAAATAACAAAGGCAAGGCTGTTTACTTTGTGGTACTATTACGGCAAATGAAATCAGTATCAAGCAGGTTGCTGGGGAGTATAGCTAAAACAACCTTATAACCTCATCTACTGATAAATGAATCTTTGGCTAATCAGTAGACTCAGCATGGATGCTACTCCAGCAGAATGTGAGTGAGTCACAGCAAGACAGGTACCCTGCTAAACAAGAAGGCTAAGACATAAACAGGCCCTGAATATATAGTAAAGGTCAAGCAGCCTTTGTGTTTGAAAGCATTCTTTGGAAAAATGCAAGCGCAATCTCAAGGAGGGCAAGAAGGAATGATATTGATTATGCCCAATGCAGTAGAGCAATTTGTAGGGCCTTTTAGGGGAATTTACATCAACACATGGACTCCAGAACAAGCTACTTAAAACTAATTCCTGGGAGTTTTGCTGCTGACATGAGAAGGAAGACAATTTCTTTGAACAGTGAGAGAACAGGAGAGCAGTCTCTCTGAGGGTTCATCACAGCATCCGTTCTCCCCTACAACTCACTGTGGTCCTCTCTGGGGCTGGCTGGCTGGAGATATCTTGGGGTTCCATTACTTCTGTGGGTGGTGTTACCCAAAAGAGAAAGCAGGGCAGTTCTTCCCCTTGCTCCTCTGCTCCATGCCAATACATTGAGTCTGCACATACTCAGCGACAGAGAAAGCAGCATGCTTGTTTGCTTAAAGTTTATATTGATCAGATGCTATGCTGGGAGTAGGTCATAGGAAAAGTGAAGGGAGCACTTCTCCTAAGCTCTTTTTGCTGGAGTGGGTACTTCAGTACAGCATGGTGGTCCTTAACACACAGTGTTGCCTTTTAATTAGCACCACACAGATCCTAACTGCACAGCGTTCCCTGAGGAGGTAAGCACTGCCTGCAAAGCTTATGGGTGTGTGCATGTGAACAGTCCCCATAGAGCCTTCTACACTTGGTATTAGCACAGGAGAAATAGCTGTCCTGCCACCACTATAGATAATTGCATTTGCTCCTGCATCTCGGAAAGTATGATAGTTGACGACTTGAAATTTGGAGACAGGAATTCTTCAAAAGCCCCTGCATCTGTTTTCAGTCCAAGCAAGCATTCTCAAGAGGCCAACTTCCCATAGGCCATCATGCATAATGTGGATGAAACCTCCTGAATTATTGATCTTGCAGAGGCACATAATTGTAGCTTACACAGTATGTTTACTCTCAGTGCTTTGATTTATCAGATCTTCTAATAATGTTCTCACTTTTGGCTCTCATAAAATGCAACTGGCTTGCAGTTTAATAAATATTGACTTCTAGCCATTTGCTGCTTTGTGATTATTCCTCCTAAAGAACAAACTGTTTGCTTCCTTCATTCAGCTCCCCTGCAAATGGTGCAGAAATGGAACGCTTTTAATATTGCATTTTCCCGCCAGGGGAAGTCTTGTCTCAGCAGTGCCCTTCCCACGTTTTCAAGATCAGGGCACTGTTTCTCTAATTGATGGGTGCCTGAAGATATTTCTGGTCACCCTAAAGGTCAGCAGACATGTCTACTTCCTAGAGAGAGACCCTTTTCCTAGCTCTTTTTGTGTGTGTGTTTTTCACCACTTTTACCTAATTAAGCTATTCCCTCTTGCTCTGATCTGAGAACCCCTGTGCTTTACCTGGAAGATCACAGAATCACAGAATGATATGGGGTTGGAAGGGACCTCTGGAGATCATCTAGTCCAACCCCCCTGCCAAAGCAGGTCCACCTAGAGCAGGTTTCACAGGAATGTGTCCAGGCAGGTTTTGAATGTCTACAGAGATGGAGACTCCACCACCTCTCTGGGCACCTGTTCCAGGGTTCTGCCATCCTCAAAATAAAGAAGTTGCTCCTAATGTTTAGATGGAACTTCTTATGTTCAAGTTTGTGCCTGTTTCCTCTTGTCCTCCCACTAGGCACTATTGAAAAAAAGACTGGCCCCATCCTCTTGACACCCACCCTTTTTTATAGGCATTTATCAGATTCCCCCCTTAGTCTTCTCCAGATTAAAAGACTCAAGTCTTTCAGCCTTTCTTTGTAAAACAGATGTTCTAGTCCCCTAATCATCTTTGCAGCTCTTTGCTATACCTCTCCAGCAGTTCCCTGTCCTTTTTGAACTGGGGAGCACAGAACTGGACACAGTACTCCAAATGGAGCCTCATCAGGGCAGAGGAGAGGGGGAGGATAACCTCCCTCAACCTGCTGGCCACACTTTTGTTGATGGACTCCAGGATGCCATTGGCCTTCTTGGCCACAAAGGTACATTGCTGACTCATGGTCATCCTATTGTCCATATCCTGTGTTTGACCCTCTCATCACTGAATTGTTAATGTGTGCAGTATACTGGGCTAGGCCATGTCAGGAACTCTTGCCAGAGGGGAGGAGAGTCCGAATGGGCATTTGTTTTAAGCAAGATGTGTAATCCAGCCTCATCTTCCAGCAGCTGGCAAGTCCTTTTCTGCTATTGCAATATCAATGTTGCCAATGTACCTTGAAGAACATTTTACATCACACCATATCTCTAACCTGAGCTGCCCATTTTCCAGTTTGCATGACTGCACTTTATCTCTGTTGTGTGTTATGATATATCCACACTCCTATGGCTGACAATAACCAGAATACTAAACTGAATACACAGTGGTAGTATGTAGCAATTGACAGTCACACCACCTTTCCAAGAAAGTAAAATGCTCGTGTTTTGGATGTAAAACCAAGAAGATAATGAGTTTTTATCATTTGAGGGGCTCCTGCTGTCCTAGAGGCTTTTTCCTATGTTGAAGACTCTTTGTGTTAGGTGAAATACAGACACAGTGGGAGGTTGTCAGTCATGCTGCTTGCAGTTCAACAAGCTAGAGAGCTGGAGTGGAAAAATTCCCACAGATCATTTCCCAGATTCACAGCCTGATTAAATGAATTTCCTGTGGCTCGTGCAGCAGGTCAATCTACGTTTCTTCGTCCTCAGTCCTGTATTATGACCCACAAGCTCAACTGGCCACACCTGTCAGCATGGTAGGTGGAATGAAGACTAACAATTTTAGCCAAGTCAGCAGAATCAATGCTCTCAGTGTTGAGTTGTCTGGCCATCTTCCTCCTAATTAGCAGTAATACCAGAGCAGTCAGTTTGAGGAGAAATTATTCATTCTGCCCTCTTTGTGGGGTATCTTATATCTGTTTTGTCGGTAGATGCTATAAGACTGCTCTTTGGATTTGATTATATTTTGAAATTAGTTTTATATAATTTAATTTATCTATTGAAGAGATATAAATTCTAGAAAATTAAAATAAAACATTAGCTATTTTTTCTAATTGGATTTATTTTTGTTCTTAATCATGTATTTCCTTCCTCTTTGCCCACTGCTGAAAAGCAGATACATTCATTCCAGTAAATATCAAGCTATAGCCTCTCTTATTAGTAGAGATTGCTTTACACCAGGTCAGTATTTATCCTGTAACCACATAATCCACTTTGTGATAGCAAATAGCAGTGTATTTCTATGAGCTTCTAATTCTCAGGACTGGTTTGTCAAGCTGTAGCTAATGAGCATCCAGGTAGCTGCATCCGGGTGAGGAAACATTTCCCTGCAAACAGTCCTGGCTTTTGCCCTGACAGTTCCCCCTCAGGCACCTCTGTGGGTAGAGATGAAGTGCTTGGGAGGGATGTGTGGCAGAAAACCTTAGTGTTACCTCAATCTGTCTTCCAGCTTTCTGCTCCCACTTTTGGCTACACATAGAAATGCCAAGGGTGGCCTATATGCATTACCATTTTCTTCCAGTGTCCTGATTTACCTTCTTGGGACCTTCTCCTTTTGCTTCCCCCTAGTTAATGGGAAGGGGATGCTGAGCGGGTGAGAGGCAGCCCTGGGTGCTGTGCTTACCTTCTTGTTGTGTCCTGGGGCCCTGTCTCACCTGAGTATGAGGGGTGCTCCATGCAGTTGGGTCTCCCTTGGTGCCAACATCCTCTGGGATGATAAAATTGTGACCAGTCCTGAAAGTTTTTCCTCCTCTTGTACTCTGGCTGTAAATTGGCATAATTTAGAATATAAGGTATATATAATATATATGGAAGCAGACAGACCTCAAAAAGAAGGAAATTAATGTTTGACTGTCATAGAATCATAGAATGATTAGAGTTGGAAAGGACCATGGGCAGAGGCACCTCCCACCAGACCAGGTTGCCCAAAGCCCCATCCAGCCTGGCCTTGAAAACCTCCAGGGATGGGGCGTCCACAGCTTCTCTGGGCAACCTGCTCCAGTGCCTCACCACCCTCCCAGTAAAGAATTTCTTCCTAATAGCTTATCTAAATCTCCCTTCTTCTAGTTTAAAACCGTTACCTCTTGTCCTATCACTACACTTCCTGACAAAGAGTCCCTCTCCTGCTCTCCTGCAGGCTCCCTTTGGATACTGGAAGGTTGCTATCAGGTCTCCCTGGAGCCTTCTCTTCCAGGCTGAACTGCCCCAGCTCTCTCAGCCTGTCCTCATAGGAGAGGTGCTCCATCCCTCTAATGATCTTTGTGGCCCTCCGCTGGACCTGTTCCAACAGTTCTATGTCCTTTCTCTGTTGAGGGCTCCAGTTGGACACAGTACTCCAGGAGGGGTCTCACAAGTGCAGAGTAGAGGGGGAGAATTACCTCCTGTGACCTGCTGGTCACACTTCTTTTTGGTGCATCCCAGTATATGGTTCGTTTTCTGGGCTGCCAGCGCACACTGCTGGCGCATGTTGAGCTTGTCATCCACGAGCACCCCCAAGTCCTCCTCAGGGCTGCTCTTTAGCCATTCTCTTCCTAACCTGTATTTGTGCCTGGGATTGCCACATCCCAGGTGCAGGACTCTGGACTTGGCTAGGTGATGTGCCTTTTGGCAAATGGCACTTCATTCAATTTGCACTAAGCCACCTCTCAAGCCTGTCCAGGTCCCTCTGGATGGCATCCCTTCCCTCCAGCGTGTCAACCACACCACCAAGTTTGGTGTCATCAGCAAACTTGCTGAGGGTGCATTCTATTCCACTGTCACCAATTTGGAAATCTTCACCAGTAGCTGTGAAGTTGGTGTCAGTTTCTGTTATTGGTATAACAGGGCTAATGTGTTCTCTCAGCAAACATAGATCTCCACATCTGCTTTATCCACTAGATGTATGGCATAAAGCAGCTTGCTTTACAGTGAATATGTCATCTTTAATCTGAAGTGTATTTCTGTAGTCCATCAAAATACTTTGGTGTGAATTTCTTGTTAGGTCAAATGTATGTTTGGATGCCTTGATCAGTGCTGCAGAGGAAGATTTGTCTCTGCTAGAAAGACTGGTGCAGACAGACATTGATATAATTGTATTAGCAGCCCCATACTTCTCAGCATGTGTGCACGATGTGTCACTGCAGGACAGCTGAGAAACTTGATAGCACAAGGACTGGAGAGAGTAGTCGATGTTATTGTCTGTGCCTGTATCTATCGCCTGCCTGCCTGCAGTATTACCAAGATGTGATACCCACACTCTGTATCCAAGATCTTTAGCACCAGTTAATGGATCCAAAAGCTTCCACCTCCAGCAACTTTAATGGGAATAGGGCATTGTGATCTTGTTTAGAATTGCTGCATTTTCCTCTGAGGATTTGCCTAACTATGTGCATCCACATGGGTGCAATTTCCTTAAGCTGATGCAGTCTCGTAGTTTTATATTATTAAATATTGCCTCAGGAGAATCTCTGAAGGTTAGCTCTGACATCTCTTGGTCAGTAGAATTTTAGAAATATACCATATCAAATTAGAGTGGTCTTTCCATGTGATGACCTGTTCATCAGCAAAATATTAACCTGAACTACAGTGTGTTTCTTCCTTCTTTCCTGGCTGCAGGGTATTCACTCCGGTTTTGTTTTTTCCCTCTGCCTCCAACTTTCATAAGACATCCCAGTTGCATATTAGCAGGAAATTCCTCTTCATTGTTTTTAAGAGACATCAGCAAGCTCAGAAAAAATTAAGTAGCTTTTTGAAGAGTTTTGCAGCATCATATAGGTGACATTATAACCATGAACATACTAGGCCTTAAACATAGGAAGGTAGGAAGATAGTCTTATACAGGGGGAAACTGAGGAACAAAGATGTTCATCAGCATTCCTAAAGGATGCCAGTGGCTGGGTTGCCCAGGCAGCTTCCTTTTGAATCCCTGTCTTCCAACTAGATCACAGAGACTGTTTGCCCTCCCTTCTTTCCTCTGGAAAGAGATGTCTAGCACAGAAATTCTTTTCACAGAATTGTATGTCCTTAATAAAATTCAGCTCCAGTTATGACCCTGTGAGATGATTAATGAGTTAGAGTTCTTAGCATTTTGCATAATTCATGGCAATTACAACATTCTCGTGGATATGATTGTCAAGGTGCAGATGTGCAAACGTGCAGCTATAATTTTCTCATCTAAATAACTCTTTTGGTGAAACCTCTAATTTTTTACAACTCTATTGTGTAAGGGCCATTATTCCTGTTGTTATTTTTAAGACATTAGAAAAAGGATGTGAATCTCACTTCATCTTCAATTGCTGCAACCAACTGTTTTTCAGAAGCTTTAAAAACTGTCATAAAAGTTTGCTCCTGGGTGAGAATTAGGCATTTGAATTGTTTGAAGGACCTATACTATCCAGTTTTTAACATCCCCCAGGGTATTGTATTACATTTTTTTCAGTAACAATTGTAAAACAAAAGCTAAATCCAGTATGTGCACTAGCCAAGATTTATATGGTTGAATTGTTAATGGAATTGAGCTCCCATTCCTTCGTCAGCTGGAGATAGATTTCAAAGTCCTTTGTGCTATGAAGATCCTTTCCTTTTTTCAGAAGTGTACAAAGTATCATTTATCTGAGATTATTAGGACTACCTTTTTGCATATAGGAAAATCTGGCAGTTACACAGAGTGAATAGAAGCTAAATGGAAGAGGAAGACGGTTGTAGTCCAATTAGGACCCCCTAACTTTCCAAAATACAATCTTTCAGAAATTAAATGCAATGGCACAGAAATCAGTGAGCCAGATGATCACAATACAGCTGCATCTAACTCAACACTTCCAGGTACAGCTCATATTTAAAAAAAAATTACTGAGTTCCAACCGACAAATTTTAATTTCTACTTCCTTCATTAAGTGCCTACACAGATGGTATTAAATGTAATTAATTTTACTTTCATAATTATAATATAATATGTAAATCCATTAACAGTATTCCATTCTATTAAAGGTACAAATCAAAATGATAATTTCTAAACAAAAGTTATGAATTTCCTTAAATGAAAGGCATTTGTAATTTCCCACAGGAAATTTTTATCTCTTTCGGATTTATAGATGCAGAACACGTAGGAGTTTCGTGCAGTCAAGATCTGATGGTGGGAAACTGCAACCCTATAATCTTATTAGAAGCAAATGGCACTTGAAAGAACCCGGACATACATGTTTGAACATACATTGTTTTTAGCAACTCATCCCTCCTTCCAGCATCTCCCAAAAAGACTAGCTTGAAAAAGCTCACCAGTAATTTCTAACTGGAGTTCTTATCCAGAGGATCTCCTTCTCTGCCTATTAAACACAGAGATAAAGCTGGATTGGAGCTTGGGGCCCCCTTATGGTAGGACTTTCTTACCCCACTTATATTGGCACCAATAGATTATTATATAAATTATATACATTATAAATTATATATAGTATTGTAAATATATATAGATAATATAAATTACATATTGTCTGTGATTTAGACCTCTGTCTTTCCATGCTGTAAGCACAATGCAGCAGTACCAAAACAAAGAATCAGATCCCAAAAAAGCAATTCCTCACTTTTTCTAAGTGAAATGTTGAAAAAACTCCTTCTTCAGCAGTTTTATTGCCTCACTTTTCCTCTGTAACTCTTTTCTTAGTCCTACTGCAATGTATGAACATGCATAGCAATGTCCATGTGTTTATCTGTTTGCTAGTTTGTGAATTCTCAGTGTCCCTATCCAATATGCTTACATTAGAAAAGCTTTTCATGGAGTTTAATCAAGTTTCTTTTAAATTGTCTTCCACCACAATTAGTGGATAAAACAACCAAACCCAAACAAAACCCCAACACTAAAAACCCTGGTGAAATGAAACACTTTGTTTCCCAGTGTTAGAGGAAAAATGAGTGTGAATTACCAACTTTGGAGGAGAGTTAGAGGACAGAGGAACCCAGCTCTTGTCCCAGTGAATATGATGGCAGTTTTGCCTCTGGCTAGAAATAAGGAAACATTCAAATAAAACTTCTCTTTTTTTTATGTCTTTTTCTTTCTCTGACAGCAATGCCTTATTCATGTTAGCCAAATGTATTTATAAATTTGGGTCAAATAGTTTCAGCTCAGGGAGGATAAGGATGATAAGAATTTGGGAAAACCTTGAAGTATTTCAGGTTCTCTTATCTGAATGACATTTCATTAAAGTTCACTTCTAAATTTTAAAGGGAATAAAAGACCTCCTACCTAAGAGGAGAGGTTTCTATTTTCAAGTAAGTGAAATAGTTTGACAAATTAAGTATGTATGATATTTTCTTCCAAAATGAGGGGAGGAGAACTAGAGGAAAGGGAAATTGGTTTCTGTTGAAGACAAATGCTACAGTTTTGTTTTTTGTCAGTCAGAGAACTAATTCTCTCACTTCAATACTTACTGCAAGACTAGACCAGACATACGTAGCCACAGAAAAAAGTATTTGAAACACTAAATTTTACAGTAATTTGATGCAGTTTCTTTCTGTAACCTTGAAAAATCTTACCACAAGCAAGCAGCTAAAAAAAAATAAAATATATAAGACGTGGCTTCAAATGAAAATCTGCCACTTGTGATTGATCAGAGCGGTCTGCTGGTTTGCACCGTTTCCCATTCAGGTCTTCTCTGAGGCAGGGGGAAATTTTCAATGTCACAGGGGACAGTGGAGTATGAGGTTCACACACATGGCAAATTGAAGCCTTGGAGCTGATCTGATCCCCCTTGAAATTAAACAGCTCTTGACCTAACTCTTCTTCAGTCAGTACAGTAGCATGGCAAGGTGGTCATTTGTCTATATAACTAGCTGTTGAGCAGTCCTGGCTTTATCCCCCAGGAGGTCCAGAACTGTGCCTGTGTCAGCATGTTCCTCATGGGAGTGCCTCTCCTTTGTGGGATTGAAGGAATACTGACAGCTCCTAGAATACAGTTATGTGGCTGTGAAATACATCTCTTGATCTCTCCGACTCATGAAAATAACACCATTTGAGGACAATCTGTGTGACAAGTTTTCACCTGATGTGTTCCTCAGCTGGAAGCTATAATGCTGGACTCACTTTTATTTTGTTTATAGTATTGCAGAATTTAGTCTTCTGGTATGTAAGTGTCCGGTTCACTATATTGTTAGCAGAGTGTTTTGTGGCCACTGGCATGTATGGGTGGCAAAGGTAGCATGGGGTGGTTTGGATATAGAGTCTTTCTATATTTTCTTCCCCTTGTGGAATGACAGTTTGATGACCCTGGAAGTCCCTGCAGTTAAGTGATCCCCAAATTGTGGTTTCCTTCCAAAATTGTCAGTATATCAAACTCTTCTTCTTAAATAAAATTCAGCAGCTACAATTCAAATGAAGACTAGTCAACTGAGTCATTTGACCTTCAAGATCTGGTAAGTATACACCTCTTATTTTCCACTGTAGAAAGATGATGTCAGTCATGAGAGCAAGGTTTCTGAAGCTATTTAACCCAACTTTTGAATGAATTGGCATCCAGTGAATGTATGCCAGAGACCCTGTCAATCCCTCCCTGCCAGTCCTCTGGAGAGCTTTGCTCAGTTGTGTCTCCCTCAAAGCAGAAAATAAAGAAGAGGCTGACAGTGGTGAAATGTAGAGGCTATCTATATGGAACAACTGAATGGCAGAGCAAGATACACGTCTGTTAGCACATAGGGTTACGGGGGAGTAAATAAGGGAGGTAAGGGTAAGGGAGCAGAGGTAAGAGAGCAGAGCAATGTGAAGAACATCTTGAACACAGATGGAAGCATAATCAGCAGATAAAACAAACCCACAAGCAGAATGATAGTGGATTGGAAAAGAAATGGCAAAGGGCAGAAATGCAAAAGAAGCTACAGAGTTAATATTATGTTTACCAGGAGCACTTCATAAGCTGGGTAAATTTAATTGGCATGTCCACAAATCTTAAAGCAGCTCTCAATTTTCATACTTTTAATTCATTGTGGTCATCAGGCCTGACCTCTTGGGTGGTACAGACTGTTGAATTTTTCCCTGTGATTATTGCATCAAGTTCTATGGCTTTGTCTTCTGGCTTCAGAAGTGAACCTGTTTTCAAAGCCTCCCCTCAGTGGCAACATGTTCAATTCACCAGTCCCCTTTCAACTGCCTCCTGTATTGCTTTTTTCTCCATGGGCTTTGTTCAGGCAAGACAGTGTTAGGGACAAAATCAGAGGCTGTGGAGAGTGGAACAAAAGCTGAAGATTATTTGATCATTGCACAGCTTGTAATTGGACAGGCTGAGAGTGTGCTTTGGACACCAGTAGAACTGCATCTGCACTGTACCAGAGTGTGTGGATGTACCAGCATAATTACAGCAAATTTACAGCACAGATAATGTTATTTTAACATCTTCAGTGCTGTTTTATTCATTTTGCAGTCAATCTGCTTAGGGAAGACCTTCTGGTTGCAGGAGGCTTAGCAGGTACATCTGGTTGCAAAGCCAACACATGAAAGCCTCACTTTCTGTACCTGTTTTTGTCATTCTGATACTGCTAGCATCCCTCCAGGGATCTGCCCAGTCACTCTGGATGTGACTGCGTAAGGAGCAATAAACCATTTGCTACGGGGAAGTATATTATGCTGCAGCTCTTACTAATAAATCTCGTTGAAGCCTACATGTCTGATAATCATTGCAGGCCTTTTGCATGGCTCTAGCAGTAGTTAGTGGGTGTGTAGTTGGGTTATATTTGATTTATTTCCTTTTTTCAGGTGTCTCACAGTGGCAGAGAGTGGGAAGGGCCCAAATCTGGAGAATGCATCAAGTCTAACACTGCTGTTTCCAAATTTTAGAGGGTGAGAGCCTTCCTTTTTCTGAGTAATGTCTTTCTATACTAATTACCCTGTGTGGTGCAAGACACTTAGGCATTAGTAAAAACATTTGAATCAAGTTCTAAGGCTTTTTCTGCATTAAGTGTCATAAAATGCATCTTGTGTTAGACCAAAATATAATGGTGAAAATGAATCCAATGGTGCAGTTGCTTATGGAATAAGATGCTATTTCTTGTGGAGACAGCAGGATCTTTGCAGAAGTAATACTTTTACAATACTTTGAATGAGCAAGATCACTTCACTCCAATTTCTATCTAGTCTTCATTTAATTTTATTCAACTAGCAGTTCGCTGTAAATACAGTTGTGTGTATTTTCTGTGACATAGCAAATAATGTTCATGTGAAGTGAAATGAAAGTTGTACATCAACAAGTCTGGTGTATGTGCTCAAAATGGTAGGAGGGAAAAAAGCTGTAAAAGAAGATAAGGAAAAATATATTTTCCATAATTCTTTCAAAAAGGAGAGCATCTGTGCTTGGAAAGAAATATGAGAAGCTTTAAAGACTGTTTAAAGTACAAGCAAAGAGAAAGCATGAAAACTCTTTTTCAATCTAGGTTTTGGATAATACAGGATCCCTCAAGCTTTAATTAAATGTAAAGGGTGTGTTCAGTGCTCAAGTTAAAGGCCTGTCAAATATCTTAGAGGAAATCAGCACACAAAGTTGGAACACAGATATGTGTTATTTTACAAGCAGAGAGCAGGCAGTTGTATGCTAAGGATCTGAATCTCCAAACACTTAAGTGCATGCTTAACTTTATTCAGCCACAAAGTGTCACTGAAATTGATGGCCTGTACTTTCAAAGGGGACAGAGCAGATTATTGTCTCCCATAGTCTTGCACCTGGATTGAAAAAGCCTCCTAAGAAAATGGGAAAAGGCTGAGAATGGGGACGTGTTCTTCCATACTGCCCTATGAAAACAGTGCAAGTTCTCCTAAAAGCCTTTTCAATAAAAACCTGGCCATCTGCTGAGTTGTTTCTCTTCTATTAAGTCTGCTGGTTAGTGGGGGTTCATTGTTTGGTTTTTTTTCGGGGTGGGGGATGGGTTTTTTTTTGTTTTGTTGGGTTTTTTATTAATATTTACTTTTAAAATCTTGTGTTAAATTTTATGCATTGTTTGAAATTATACTTTCCAATGACTAGTTACATGAGAAGGTACTTTGGGAGTCCAGACCAAGTCCAGGCCAGCCATTCTAGATTACTTTTCTGGAAGAATCATGGAACATACTCCTGCATACAATCACTTCAAAACCAGAGGTTGTCCATCCCAGCACAGGTGCTTTGTAAGTAGAAGAGGAAATTTTGCAGGACAATATCATTGCACGATGTGAGCAGCTGGTTCTCGAGCAAAAGTGTTGCAGGTCTGATCCTTCATTTTTGCAAGCACTCCTCTCTGCATCTCTGCTTTTATGCCTAGAAATGGACGTGTTGGTACAAAATCACAAAAGTTACACTGCTGATAGTAGACCTGTGCTGTACTCAAGTTGCTACAGCACAAACTGTGCTCCCTCTTTGGAAAAATATGCTGTGCAAGCTCTGATGACAATAATGAGAAAAAAAGCCTTCTAGAGAGCAGGACAGTCTATATACAAACAAGTGTTCAAATATATCTGGGCAGTTGTACCCGCAATGAACCTTTTCTAAGCAGCACTACCCTGTTATATATAAACACTCAGTCCTCTGTAGCCCCTGTGCTGTATTGTTCTTGTCAGCCCTTGCATGGATTAACAAAATCTGTGATCCCAGTATACGTTTACATATGGCTTCTTGGAAGATTTACAGCTCAAGATTCTTCATGCATTGGTCATCATTATTTTATTGAGCGTGTTTTTCTCTTGCCAGCCTCCAGCATCATTGATCAGTATGTTTGGGTGAACTCTTCCTCCTCCTCTTCTCAAAAATATGCCCCAGTGCCTAGACCAGCATTTGTTATTTATTTAATACATCTGTCTACCTGGCTGTTCTTTCTGTGGAGGGAAAGGGGCAAAGAGTGCACTGCTAGTGATGGCAACAGGTTGATTTAGCAGGAAAGCACAGGAATGACTGAACAGCACTTCCACTAGCTGCATGTTCCAAGAGGGCTGAATGCTGTCTTCTTTCTGCATGGCTGCTAATGCATACACCAGCGCTAGCATCTCCAGCTGCCCTTGAGTGCAACTCAACTTGGCCAGCATGACATCTTTGGCATGTAATTAATTTTGACTGAAAGCTTTGACAGATGGAAACACTGGATTTGTTTAGGTGTTGCTTCAGAAATCTGAAGTCAGGTGGATACCAATTTAATCAAAACATTTGTCAAGGCCAAAAGCTATTTGGATTTAGAGCACAAAGCATCCCTCCTGTCCTTCGGGCTAAGATACTTGAAGAAACTCAGTGTTCCCTTTGCTGAGTCATTCCAGCAATCTATGTGATGTTTGGAAACAAGATGTGAGACTAATGTCTTGTGGGGTCTCAGGCCATCCTTCTGTGCACATGAATACATTCCAAGAAATCAAGGTTGGTTTGCAAACTGTGTGCTGCTTCATGGCTGAACGTGTGATAGCTGGTTGACCAGCTTCACTGACAGCTTGAGTGAGAGGAGAGAATAAGGTAACTGGTTATTTAGAGGGTAACTGTTAATACTACTCAGACCACTGTACATGTGTGGTTTGCTGCAAGATTGTTCTGTTGCTGGAAGCTGCTAGCTATGCTTTTTGCAGGCATAACTGTCCAAACATTCTCTAGCTGCTAGGAGTTTCTGCTGCTGTTAATAAAGGGACTCTCTCCTAGACAAGCATTTGATCTGAGCCAAGAACATTACAGCATGGCTACGTTTAGTTTGCACAGTAAATCAGTGTTTGCTTTTACATCCTACCACTGAACTATTTACACAGGCCATATTCACTGTGGGGCTTTCAGTACAGAAAATTCTCTCTAATACACAACCAGAGCACTGTTGCTAAACTACACTGATCCAGGCTATAAAACCCATACCTCTACTGTTCAAAATATGGCTTTGATGTGCCACGTACCCTCTGGCATTCACACATATCTGATGTGTTTTCATTTGTGAACCCTAATTATGGTTAATCACAACAACCCAGAAAGATATCAGTGGAGGGCATGTTTTACCCTAAAGTGTTATTTGAACTCCTTGGAAAATGTTGAATTATCCCTACAGCTAATTAACTACTTAATGAAGCATCTGTGATTGCTGGTGTGTCCCACCCATGTCACTGTGATGCTTGAAGGACAATGGAGATTAACAAAAAGATTGATCACAGTGATTTCTTACGTAACAGCAAATCAAATCTAATAAGAGGCACTTGGAATTGAAACTCACTTTGGAAAAGCATTATTTTGCCATGATATAACCACCTCTTTTTGGAACTAACCTGTTCATATTGCTTGAAAGGTACCTATTCCTGCTTCAGAAATGTTAGCCCTTTACAAAGCGGACAAAGAGTTTTTATTTACAGTCACTGTTTCTGCCTCATGTTTCTATTTGCTTCAGGGAAACAAGGCAACAAGATTAGGTGTGTGAATTCAGTTTACTTGTAGGTAGAAATCCCATCCACATCTAAATGCCACATCTTATGCATTAACATAAGTAAATATGTAGCCCTGTATATCTTTATATACATGCAGCTTATATATGTACATATGTATGAGACCATATACAGAAAGATACAGTTTAGATGCATGCTCATAGATTATATATGTAGTATTTTAAGCATGTAAAATCTTAAATTTATTTAAAGATTTAGAAGGAAAGCAGGCATGCATGGATTCATTATTGTGATGTAACAAATACTATTTTGCCATAATTCACAGTATTGCCCTGAATATTCACTGTAATTTTAGCATTAAATGCTTTCAACATAAAGCTTATTGCATCTGGAAGCAGCAGTGTACAAATCAAGGAAATCTGTTGTTTCTAGAAGAGCTGTTCTTGTATTGAAATGGAACCCAGCTGGACTGTCTGATACAGAGTGAGCCTAAGATCGTATGGGGCATGTCATTCACCTAGCATGAGTGAGGGTGTGTTCCCTTCAAATGTTGCTGTTGTTCTCTGCTCAGGGAGGAGGGGCTGGAGTATATTCTTTGAGGGCTTCTGCTCTGCCAGGTCGTACTGTAAGATTCAAGATCTCATTTTGTTCCCAAATGAGTGAGAATGAACAACCACAAAGATGTATTTGTAGCATCTTGTGATCACCTAGGGCTCACGTTTCTTTCAGGATATAGGTTTATTTGATGCTCAGCTCCACCTGTTGAGCAGTACACCAGCAGTTTCCTATTAAGGATGTTCTCTAACATCCACCGTGAGGCAAACTGTTGGGAGTATTGAGTTGATGAAAGCAGCCACAGTTTTTTGCTTAGGTTATAAATCAGTCTTCCTCCTCTTGGCTTGTGTTCTGTTTTACTTGGATATGTGTGATATCCTGTGGTAATAATGCATCAAGGATTTGATCTCCCATCAAAATTTTCTGGTCTTCTGCAGCACTTGTGCTCCTATGGCAGCAGTCATATGCTGCAGTGTTGGCTGGATGTATTGAGGTGCATGGGGGAATTCTGTTGGTGTCAGGCTGCAGAGACAAGCTGAAAGTTACTCCAGCTATGAGTTACTTGTGAAACTTAAGAGAGCAATCAGGGCCATTGAGGCTGGGTAAAGATTATTTTTTTGGGAAGAACATGGCTCATGAGAATCTCATCGGGGGCTTGCTGTCTTGGAGAAAGCAGAATTTCTATTTTACTCACTTGTTGTGGTCTTAGCTTGACCAGGTACTCTTCCATGCTTGGGAGAGTAAGGTACTGCAAGTGCTTTAGGCAGCAGGGTGATTCCTGCTGTCTCCTCTTCATGGATGCTGCTGGAGTTGAGGAAAGGGCAGAAATGATAAGATCTAGATTTCCCATTAGGAGGGCAGCCCTGGAGGTAAGTGGTAATGCAGGCAGACATCAGTGGATCCCTCAGGGACAGGTTGGAAAGAAGAGCCTGGTCTGGATATTTTTGAGCACATTAGAAAATTGTTTTCTGAAGACCATGATTTTACTGCTATAGACAGTGCTGGCTGGAGTTGCCATCATATGTATGTTTTAAGGTGCATCTCAAGTTGGCTTGCTTTTCATGTCTGAGATGGGAAGTTCAAAATTGCCTTGAAAAAATGCAGTCTTTCTGGAGCAAACCATAGTCTGCTCTGTAGAATAACAGAGCTGTCTTTGTTTCATAAAAAACTGCTACCGCACCTGTTCAAAGAGGACTTTCCATGTTTTATCATGTTTCTTCTCCCTGCTGCTTACTTAAGATTTGCATGATTTGTACACAGTTATCACAGAACATTTTTAATTCCAACAACCGTTTTTAACTTTTATATTGTGAGAAAAAACTGAAATGTTAACGTTTGTGTTGGTGGTCCTTGATCACTGGTTAAGACAAGAACAAAATTTTCTTATTATAAAAATCAAAATACGCTTTTCCTCACTGAGTCACAGTGATGCAACTGCTCTCAACTTCCCTGTGCTGACCTTGGGGCCAACCCAGGTTTCCTTTCATGCATTAAAAGAGCATTAACTCTTTAAAGATAGTTGAAATCCTTCTCCACAGATGCACTGTTCCTCATCCGCCACTGTGAATGCAGACCAAGACTGCCTTTTGTCTTTCCTCCTGATGTGAAATCAGGTTGCTCAGGACTGTTTGCTCTGCACCTACACAGTTTGTGTGCATCTCAAGAAAGGCTGTAGGTACAGTTTAATTTAGGAATGATTGTTTGAGATGGTGGTAGAGAGCTGGGAGGAAGACAAGACAAAGATGCACATAGCAGGAGAGCTAATGCAGCCGATACTGCCTCAGACTTGAAACTTCAGTGATGTTTAACTTGTGTGAGGATCTGCATCTTCATCCATATTGAGGTAAAATTGTGGCAGAGTAAGTCTCCAGCATCACCCTCCTTGGTGCTGCTGCCCCACTGCTATCTTGCCTGGCTCATCTGTGCTATCTGTACCCAGACATCCTTGTTGCTTGGGGTAGAAACCATGCAAGTAGAGGGCTGCCCAAGCCATTGGGATGGGAGTGAGGGGCCTGGAAACTGGTTGATACTGCTTTGGTGCAGCTGTGGCCAGCATTGCTAAGGAAAAGAAAGCACAAATTTAAATTCGTCTCTCCAGTCACCTGTTCTATGCATGTTGGTCGAGACCATACAACTCTTACCACATTTCTGTACCCTCTTGAATTTGTACCGTTTGGCAAGCTCCCGAGCACAGTGACTCTGTCTCTTCCCATAGAGGTTGCTGGCTCAAGTATTATGAGGTTTTTGGCATTTTCCATTTTTCTCAGTGCCAGGCCATGAGAATACAAGGCTCCTAACAGATCTGGAAAGTACCTGTCTTTTTGATACCTCTACCTGTTGCAAAAGGACATGATTGCAAAAGGAAACCTAGAAGGCTGAAGGTTTCTACCTAGGAAAGCTAGAAGGCTGAGATATCAAGCAGATCCCACTCCTGGTTCAGTAGAGTGGAAGCTTTGTGTTTAAATCCCCCAAGCTGCTGAAATTTCAAGTCTAATTCCCTCATGTTGCTGAATTAACTTACCTTCATTATTCCCTTTCTAGTAATTTTATTACATTCTTTCCTGTGTCACACAGCCATGAGAATGCTTTACCCATCTGTCCATCCTCATCGTTTCACTGTCTAACTGTCCGTCTCATTCATCAAGGTGAATGAGAAGGGCCCCAGGCCAGTGTGAAATCAAGATTTCAGTACCTGGAGGTTGTGCCAACAGATCTGAATCAATCAACTTCATCCTTATCTGCTCTTTGTGATTTGTCATAAGTAGCCACAGTGTTGTATAATAATAATGTGCTTTTATCCACTACAAACTGTTACCAATGCCCTCACAGGAAACATTTGCTTTCAGAAAGCCATTCTAGGAATATCTCAGTTTGTCTGTTATTACAGTTTTACTTCTCTGTCAGTTCATCTGGATCAGGTCACAGCTTTTTAATTTCTAAGATATCCACATTCTCAGAGAAAAAGAAATGCTGCTCAGTAATAGGCTGAACTACAAAGGCCTTTTAAAGTTTCTCAGCAGGTGATTGATATGTAGACACAGCTGTCTAAAATTAGAGGATACCCAGTGAAAAACACACAACGTACATTAAAAAAGGAGCAGACAGGCTGAAATGCATTTAAAACATATTCAAATATTAGCAGGAGGTCCTGCCTTGATTTATCGAGCACTTAAGCTTGTAGCTAACTGTAAAAACATGAAGTAGAGAAATACTGTCTCTGGTATACAACTAGGGAGCAGAGTCTAGGCCACAGCCTGTGCTTCACCGATTTGTATGAGAAGACAGAACACATCTCTTGGTTGAAAGCTCCCCAGAAACTAAACTTTTAGAACAGGAGAAAATTCCTAGCAATTCACTTGGCTCTCAGTGGTTTGATGGAAAATTTAGTCTTGGGCAGAAGTGCCCATGAAGTAATATTGTTAGTACCTGCACATTCCTATTAAAACACTTGTGTCTGTGTCTGCAGGTCCTTTTGGGATTCCAGAGCCCACTCAAAATGAGAGCTGAGCTCATGTTTGTGGCTTTTTTTGCCTGCTGCTGTCTGTATGGAGATGTTGGCTTCCCCTGTTCCTTCCCGTTGCCTTGTGTGAGGAGGTTAAACAAAAACACAATAAAACTCTGGGCCAGGCATTTTTCACTGTTGCTCATACACACATTTTATTCACAGTAATTTCTTTATTTGTGTCATAAATCCTTCTTTCCTTTGTGCTCCTCAAGGAGACTAAAATTAAGGGCATCACCTCTGCCATTGAGGCCTAGACCCTGGAGGCCAAGAAATGGTTTTGCTGCTTCTACGTACTCTCTCACCCACCTCTTCTTTGATGTCTGATCCTTCTAGTACATAGATTGTGTTTACCTTTTCAATTTGTACAGTGGCTCACATGCTGCAGTCTTAGTCTGCGGCTACAAATAATAATATCCTTTTCCTATTTTTCTGGTAGTTACTAGCAGATGGTGTGCACAGGGCAAGGAAAGAGAAAGGCAGAATAGGCTCAGCAATAACAGCAGAAAGGCAACAATAATGCATAGAACCTTAATAAATTTTGCTATTGTTTCTCAGAGCATGGCACAATCTGGTGCACCCCTTACAATGCTAGCTTCTGGGACCTGGGGACTGTGGAAGAGTAAGGGTTTTGGGGTTTTTTAAGCTATTTGTTTATTTTTGTTCACTTTATTTGTTGATTGATTTATTTAATGATTTATTTATTTTAGCTGTTGATTCTGCACAGCAATTTGTTTCTTAAAGACTTAAAACCAGAAGGTAAATAAAAAACAAATTGGATTCTTTTTATTACAATGTCATGTAGATTTTAACAAGTCATAGGATTTTAGGAGGAGAGGGAAGCTGTTTATTTTCATTCTCAGATGCACTGAGCTCCTCATAATGAGGGATGGCAGGCTCGCGCCAACAAAAGAAGGGGGCATTAATAAGTTGCACCCCCTCCCCATATTTATGTTTATGAGCTTTCAAGAAATAGGTACAGTGTCTAGCAAAATACTTCTTTGTGTAACTAATAACCTGAACTGCCAGATTCTTCTGGAAGAATTTTAGTTCCTTTCCTTCACAGTAATCACAGTAAAAAAGTAAATAGGAAAAGTGACAACATGCTAGATGTCCTAGCTCCTCAGGAGTCCTGGTTAGCCCTGCCACAACATCCTTTCTGTGTCACGCTACCCTGGCAATGCTGGGTGGGGGATGGGCATGGAGCCCCACTTACTCTCTCTTGTCACTTGTAGGTGCCTGTTGCAATCCACTGATCTTTGAAAATTTGTGCAAAGTGAGGACATTTAGGATACTGCCACAGATGTGGTGGACAAAGCCAGAGCAATGGACATCATCTACCTGGACTTAAGCAAAGCATTTGATGCTGTCCTGCACAACATCCTGGTCTCCAAAGTGGAAAGTCATGGATTCAAAGATGAACCACTCGGTGGATAATGAACTGGCTGGATGGCCGCACTCAAAGGGTTGTGGTCAATGGCTCAATGTCCAAGTGGCGACCGGTTACGAGTGGTATTCCTCAAGGGTTGGTACTGGGACCAGTACTATTTAACATCTTTGTCGGAGACATGGACAGTGGAATAGAATGCACCCTCAGCTAGTTTGCTGATGACACCAAGCCTGGTGGCGTGGTTGACACACTGAAGGGAAGGGACACCACCCAGAGGGACACAGACAGGCTTAAGAGGTGGGCTAGTGCAAATCATATGAATTCAAACCAGCCAAGTGCAATCCCAGGCACAAATACAGGTTGGGCGGAGAATGGCTGGAGAGCAGCCCTGAGGAGAAGGACTTGGGAGTGCTTGTGGATGAGAAGCTCAACATGAGCTGGCAGTATGCTTTGGCAGCCCAGAAAACCATATACTGGGATGCATCAAAAGAAGCATGACCAGCAAGTCGCAGGAGGTGATTCTCTACCTCTACTCTGCACTCGTGAGACCCCACCTGGAGTACTGTGTCCAGCTCTGGAATCCTCAACAGAGAAAGGACATGGACCTGTTGGAATGAGTCCAGTGGAGGGCCACAAAGATCATTAGAGGGATGGAGCACCTTTGCTATCAGGACAGGCTGAGAGAGCTCGGGCTANACTTGATGATCTTTGAGATCCCTTCCAACTCTAACTGTTCTATGATTCTATGACATAAGCAGAATGTGCCAGGCAAATGAAGGTGGGTGCTTTCCAGCCCCTTTGTTTCCCTCCCTGGCAAAGGAGTGCAAGCAGAATTTTCCTCATTATCCTTTGGGACCTGCTGACCAGTCATCTGTAGAGGGTTTATCTTTTCAGATCAAAGCCATGCCATCCTCAGTTGATCTCAGGCTTGTACTAGGTCAAAACAGGCTTTTCTTCCTTCTCACTTTTCCATTGGTGTTTGGATGAGGAGGGAGCACTTTCCCACCTATCAGGCTGTATTTCCACTTCTGCTTGTGCATTTTTACTCATCCCATGATCTTCCTCTCTCTTTTGCTCCCAGGCTGGAGGGAGGTAGGAGAGAAACCAGGAGTTGTGTCCTCCCTCCTTATCCCCAGCCTTGCTTCACACCCCACTGCAGTATTACCAGTGGTCTCAATTCCTTCAGAACTGGTAGGTCAGAGGAAGGCACTGTGAGAGAACAGCAGTAGTACAGGAGTGCCTTTGTGTCCCATCTCCTTTGCTCCCCTCCCTGGAGATCTGCATCTCTATCTATTTGCCTCCATGTTTCCAGTCTTTTCTAATCTATCTTTCTGTCACACACACACACTGTCCTGTGATGTATCTGCTGCCTGGGTAGCAGTTGTTTTTGTCCAAGTCTGCCTACAAAGCCAGCAAGCAAGGGCTCGAGCAAAAGGATTGCTTTTTCCGTAATTACTTTTGGTGTCTGTCGAGTCATTCTGGCCTCTTGGCTTCCAGAGTGTCTTTTGTGGCTGAGGATGGAGGCTCCTGGGAAGCCCCTCCATGCTCCCACTCTCATTCTCCAGCCATACAAAGAGCCCTGCCTGCACACAGCCATGCCCTGGATAGCAGAGATGTCTGCTGTCAGGGAGTCCCATACCCTCGCAGCTGGGCCATCATTCCCAGGGGCCCCTGGCGCATAGATATGAGCTGAAGGGCAATGCTGCTTGGAAACCATCTTTTTTTGTTCTGCTGCCCGTCTGCTTGGGAAAGTGATTGACAGCCAAAGGGTGAAGGGCCAGAGTCTGTGCTAATTGTCTGAGGCCCTTGCTCAAACATGGCAGGAGAAAGAGGGGGTCCCTGCAGGCAAGGGAAGAATGGGAGCCTTTGTGAGGCCTGACAGAGTAAGTGCCACCTTTGTGAAGATTTAGGCTTGCTGAGGTCAGTTTTTAGCAACTTGGGATGTTCCAGTCTTTTCCTCTTTCCTTTATCTCCAAAGGTTCTTCTTCTTCCTTTATTTCTGCTTCATCAACAAGCATTGTTTCAGTCAGGCTTGAATCCCCTTTCAGTGGCTTAGCCAAAGAAAAGACGTCCTCCCCTCCTAAACAAGACTGTTTTGTGGGCTGCTGTTTTTTCTCTTTTCTTCCTCCTTGTCTCGCACACTGTAAAGAATGCCTCTTAGTAGTCTCAGAGGAATGGGAACATTTGCATATTAATTTGTGTGTATTCGTGCAAAACTACTCAACTCACAGCAAACTAACCACAGTTATTAAAATGAATTTGTGAAGGAAGGGTGCTGTTGTTTTTCAAGACAAGAGCTGTCAAAGCTTATGTTTTTCTGTGTGCTAAAAGCACCTTCCTACTTGCTTGCTGCCCTTATTGGCTTTAGGGCATTAAGAGATGGAGAAACATAATGAAGTTCTTTGGAGAAATGGGGACCACAGAAAGTTTTATGCAGCCAAGAACTCAGGGAAAGTCTTGGTGTTTTTCAGTTCTTCTCAGAGAAAAGCTGAAATTTTCCCTTAGTGACTCAGGGCTACGTGAGCTACTTGCTGGGTAGATAAACACAGCTCAACTCCAGCAGCATGTTTCCATTAAGCTTCTTATAGTGCTCTAGGATATGTTTCCATGTCGTTTGGTCATGACTCTCACAAGATACCCGTGTAAAGCTTTTTTGCTTGGGTTTGGTGTGTTTGCAAGCCCAGGCACCGTGTGTGTGCATTTGTATGTATGCATGTACATGTACAAGCGGAACACATCATCCACAGCCGGAATACCAGGCTATGGCTGAAAAGGCTGGCTGTTTCCCTCCAACTAGTGTGGCATTTTGTGATCTGCAGTCAGAAAATTTTCTCGGTCCCTCATGATGTTGTTCACTGGAAATACAGTGTTGGATGGGATGAATCTTGCATCGTTTCTCTATGTATTGAACTATACTCACTTTCTTCGATTTTTGCCTTCCCTTCTCTATGCTTTTCAAGATATAAAGTGTATATATTTTTAAGGCCTGTCAAAATCAGCTAGAAGTCAATGTATGTTGTTATTTGATATGTGTGAGATTAAATCCTAATGCTTTCCCGTGTTTATACTTGTTGGCACTTTAGAATTATAAATAACATTGCAGACTTGGCTACCAGCACCCAGATGCATGCACAAAGCAGCAGAAGGTTTTCTGGAAATGTTGACAGTTCCATACTGTCCTGGTTTGAGGTAAAATGAACCAATTTCTGTTTTACAATTTTACTTTCTTAGCTGGGCCTCTTCTAACTAACTAAGCTCTGAAATTAACAGCACATTGCTCAGAACTGTTTCATCTTGCAGTGATAAGACCTGATTATACCAAGGAGTGGCATGCAGAGAGGCCCTTGCTTATACTTATTGCTAGAACAATCAAGGTCAGGGAATTTCGCTGTTTTCCCCGTTGGAGGGTCGGAAGTGGAAAAGTGTAAAGGGGTCCCACCTGCAAGGAGGAGCAGACAGGACAGGTGACCCAAAACTGACCAACCATCCCATGGTATTCCATCCCATCCGCATCATGCCCAATATAAAAGNATTATTATTTATATTTTCATTAAAGTAGTTTAGGTTTTTTTCTAAATTCTTGAATCTCTTTAATTTCTTCCTCTCCTCTTTTTCTTAAAGATGGGAGGGGGGAACATCATCTGTCATTTATGATTGGGTGAGAACCACAACAGATTTGTTGGTGCACAACGTGGGGCTCAACTTTGGTACAAATAGAGCTTTGATAGATTGTCTGAATAGTTTGAATTCCTGCTTGTTTAGAGATTAAAACAGACAGCTTGCATCATGTTTTTAGAAAAAATATTGTATCGTATCTTTAAGGTGTTTTTTTACAGGTTACTTGATACGGGACTGTGTAATTTGCCTTATGTGCTGTGTAATCTGCTTGCTCTTTGTGTCTGTTTGCGGAGGTTCAAAAGTGCTTTTCTGATCTTGTGTTTGATTCTGATTCACACTGTGATTGAATGGATTGTTTCTTTACCTACTCCATGGCAGAGGATTACTCAAGGGGATCCCTCAAGAAACCAGAAGATCCTGGTTTCTGTAATAGCCCATCTGACAGTGCAGCATACTGAACCAATTTCAGTGGAATTTTGTTTTCTAGGGTGAGTTCATGAAAATTGTGTCCTCTCAACAAAACATTTTAGTTTTAGCAAATATCCAGATCCTTTTCATTGTGTCTGTCCTTTTCTTGAGGCTTAATTTCAACTGCAAGTTCTGGGTACTTAAAGATAAGCATCTTTAAATTGTTGGCTGTTTGACACAGTGGAAAATCTATTTACCAGTTTACAAATACTAACGTAGAGTTAAAAGGGGGATGCCAGCCTGCTGACTTTGACAGCCAGGGCATGAGTGACTTGTCCCTAGCCTTGAACACATCATGCCTCTCACTGACTGGAAATCCAGTTGAAAACCCTGAACAGTGCCCATGCTTAAGGAAATCTTCTCAGCTGTTCTGTAGTCAGAATTTTGATTTCATGCATCATTTTATAGGATGCAACAGTATAGTTTGTGTTCTCTTCAGTATTGTGGGAGTAACTGTGATCAGAAGCAGACATGTGATGGGATGGGAGCAGCCTGAGAGCTCATGCTGAGAACAAGGCTCAGGGCAATGCTATTAGTTCTTATCACTCTGTTATGAATTACAAGTGTCATTCCAACAATGTAGCATGTAGATCAGGGTTCTTGGGTCACAGGAAAGGCACACTTAAAGCCACACTATTCATGCTTGCTGCTGCCTTATGTTAAGACATTGCTGCACTATTTGTAAATTGTGTGTTAAAAAAAAATTTTTCAAAACGGCAAGTTTAAGTTCTGCTTCTTCATTCCTGTTGCTACAGATTTTCTTTGATGAGAATTTTTCCTTCCAGTGAGCTGTGCTTTTCTTTATGTCTAAAAGAAAGAAGGCATATTTATTTTTTAACTGATTTGTGAAACACAGTGGCTCATATTGGTTGCTTGGGTTATCTCAGCTGAAATTTAGCATGCAAAGGAACACATGACTCTAAGAACAGGTAGAAAATACTATTTCATATGTTCTGACCATATTGGTTTTTAATCTCTTACATAAAGTTATATAAAATATAACTCTGTTTCTGATTTCCAGCTTGCCACATACTGTGCTCAAGTGTCAATCATAGTTGGGTTAATTAATTTGAATTAACTACAGGGATCCTTTCCACTGATTTCAGTGGACTGTGTATCATGCTAGCATATAATACTAATTGCTGCTTCTTAATTAACCCCTCTACTTTTATCTCATCTCTTCAAGTTACTCACCAGGTGTGCGGGAGCATAGGGACTGAAACCTTGGTCTTGTATACCTTTGAATGTCATCAAGTGGGTTATCGAGCTGTTTTTTCTGTTTCCCTCCAGCCAAATTGGTTCTTGGGTTGACTGGGGTTTTTTATGCTACTGGAAGATTGCAAGAGAAATAGAAAGAAACCTGCTCTGTAGAAGCAGGTACCTGCCACACAGGGGAAGCCAAAGACAGCCTCACAGCACAGGAACTTGATTCAAGATTAGTTACCCTGTCACAGCCACCAGCTTTCACCAAGTTTTCTTTTCTTCTGATTTTTAGCAAACTGTAACCTTTTGTGTTTGACGACTTAGAATTTGGGGACCTAGAATAATGGTGAGCGGGTCTAAAGGCCAAAAGAGAGCTTGGGTGGGTTTGAACAAGAAGAGGTGGTCACCTTTCACCACCATACAGAAGATGCCCGATACAGAGGTAGAGAATCTCAGGCATCATTTGGAGATGAAACTGAAGATGCAGAAGAATTTAAATAGTCAAACTTGGAACACTGTTAATAGAAAAGCTCTGTCTTCACAATGCTGCCTTTTGCTCTGATAAAGTCTTTGTTCCTTTTACCAGTTATATGCAAATGTATGAAAATATATGCAAACGCACTGCATACAAAAGCACAGTAAAATTTCAGTCAGCAGTCAGCGATATGGACAGTGGAATTGAGAGCATCTTCAGTAACTATGCTGGTGACACCAAGCTGTGTGGTGGGCTGAACATGCTGAAGGGAAGGGATGCCATCCAGAGGGACCTGGATAGCCTTAAAAGGTGGGCCTGTGTGAACCTCATGAAGTTCAATGAGGCCAAATGTAAGGTCCTGTACCTGGGTTGGGGTAACCCTTGGTATGAGTACAGGTTGGTGGAAGAGCCTGGTCTGGTGGAAAATGTCCCTGCCCATGGCAATGGGGTTAGAATTCAATGATCTTTAAGATCCTTTCCAACCCAAATCATTCTATGGCTCTATGACATCAGGCCCTAACTGTTGCCGCTGCTGTCCATGGCAAGGAGGCTACAGACTGAAATGTCTTTAGTCCCATTTCCCAGTGGTTTCTGGCACATATTTTCTGCAATTACTAAGAAATTTTGTATGATAAGTGTGCCAGTTTTAGACCTATCATGGGTTTAGATCCTCATAGACATCTCATTTGCATGGATCTTAGGGCAGACTGAGGCTATAGGTTCCTGTGCAATTTATTGAATGTCCAGGTTTCATTGCTCTTTTCAGTGAGAGCTGAGAGAGATGGCACTCTTGCAATTTAATTCTTTTGACCTATCTACCTTCCTCAATCTTGAAAATGGTATTTTGGTTCCTAAGTTCCATGGACATGCGGAAAATGCTGCCATTTGTAATGCATGATGTCAACACAGAACTGGCAAAGTTCTCCTAAATATGTAGGGGTACAGACTACAGGATGGTTGCTTCCTTGTGTCATAGGAGATTGAACCAAACTCCTCAAGTTAATGCATAGTAGGCACAATAGCAAAGGTGTTTACTTTCAGGGGGGAAAAAAAATCTCGAAAAGTATATTTTGCCTGCCCTGCAATAAGGAACCACAGTAAATAACTGTAGCCATTTACCTGTGTTCTTTTGCATCCATTCCCTTGAAACAAATTCTGCATTATTGATAACTCCATTTCAGAGAAAAAATTGATGTCGTACTCTTTTGTCAATTTTCTTTTTAATTAATGGTCTGAGAACAGTATTTTAAAAACTGCTACATGCTTTCAAAGCCATCTTCTGTACACTGCTTCTCCATGATTTGAGTCACTGAGTGAAATTATCAGTAAGATACCAAATTGGGTGATCACAGAAGTATCTTCCAGACTTGTCATCTTTTGGGGGCTAAATTATGCATCTTCTTTTAGAGATAGCATTCACTAAGTAAATTGACATTCAGAGCGGGATGGCAATGTAGCCTGGGAAAGGATCTGACCTGTGGGTTATCAGGCTGGCAGAGACCACACTTTCTTCATATGCCAGTCTTGTGCACAGTGGTACCACATATTTACATCTTAGTTTCATGCCAGGAATGAAGAAAGGCAAAGAAGGGCAGAAGGATAATTGAAGGAGGAACAATGGTGTTTCAAATCATAGAATGGTTAGAGTTGGAAGGGGCCTTGAAGATCATCAAGTTCCAACCAACCTGCCATGGACAGGGACACCTCCCACCAGTCCAGGTTACTCAAAGCCCCATCCAGCCTGGCCTTAAACACTTCCAGGGATGGGGCATCCACAGCTTCTCTGGGCAACCTGTTCCAGTGTCTCACCACCCTCACAGTAAAGAATTTCTTCCTGATACCTAACCCAAATCTACCGTGTTTCAGCTAAAAACCATTACCCCTTGTCATATTGCTACAGTCTCTCATAAAGAGTCCTTCTTCATATTTTCTGTAGGCTCCTTTATGTGCTGGAAGGAGCTATAAGGTCTCCCCGGAGCCTTCTCATACAAATCCCATTTTGCTCTAACTGGGCTAACTGAGCTGGCTCTCAGTTTATCCAGTGCACAGACTCCCAGGAACTGCCAGACTAGATCAAACCCAAAGCCCAGCTGTTTTCCAACAGAACCAGCAATACTAGTGGAAGGTTTTAATGGCCTGTGCTGTAAGCAGATGTTAAGGATGATCATGTCCTCTCACATAAGTCTTCTGCTGAGCTGTAACTGGAACAACTTATGCCCTGAAGAAGAAGATTTAATAGTTGTTTCAAAGTATTTTCTGTTGTTGATGTTAGATTTGGATAGAGATGGTATGCACATAAATACCTAATCTTATGAGGAGTCACACGAAGAAGAGATTTAAGATTATATAAATTCAATGTAATTCTACAGACTGGGGAGATTTCTGTACAAGGGTAGTGTGCCTGCAATAAAAAAAGTGGGAGGGCAACGATAGGCCACCAAGTCACAGGTGCACTTTGGTCGCAACAACCCCATGCAGCAAGACAAGCTTGGGGAAGAGTGGCTGCAAAAGCTGCCTGGCAGAAAAGGACCTGGGGGTGGTGGTTGACTTGCAGCTGAACATAAGCCAGCAGTGTGCCTAGGTGGCCAAGAAGGCCAACAGCATCCTGGCCTGTATCAGGAACAGCCTGGTGAGTAGGACTCAGGTGTCCCCCTGTACTTGGAACTGGTGAGGCCCCAGTACCTCGAGTACCTTACCACAAAAAGACATCGAGGGGCTGGAGCAGGTCCAGAGAAGGGCAACAAAGCTGGTGAGGTGTTTGGAGAGCAAGCCTTATGAGGAGAGTCTGAGAGAGCTAGGGTTGTTCAGCCTGGAGAAGAGGAGGCTGAGAAGGCTTCTTGCTCTCTAGAACTATCTGAAAGGGGGATGTAGACAGGTGAGGAGTCGGTCTCTTCTCCCAAGTCACAGGCAATAGGACAAGAGGAAATGGCCTCAAGTTGGGCCAGGGGAGGTTCAAATTGGATATTAGGAAAAAATTTTTACACTGAAAGGGTTATTGAGCTTTGGAATGAGCTGCCTAGGGAAGCATCCCTGGAGGTATTTAAAAGACGGGTAGATGTAGTGCTTAGAAACATGGTTTAGTAATGTTTTTTTTATCAGGGCTAGGTTGATGGTTGGACCAGATGATCTTAAAGGTCGGACCAGATGATCTTCCAACCTAAACAATTCTATGATTCTAAGTATTGTGTGTTCAGCAGGGCCCATCCTGAAGAGCATTATTTCAAGCTAAGCATAACTGCTTTGCTAGTGGCAGTAAACAGATATCGTTGGAATAGAATATATGGAAAATTTACAGGATGTACAAGAAAATGGTTTAAATGAACATGTGCCTTAGTGTTTATTTGCAAACTATTTCATACACAAGTGAAAAGGAAACAGTTTAATTGTTCAAAATGCTGTGCCTCTCATTTGAAAGTCAAGAAAATGCTACTTGGTAAACTGCTTCTTTTTCTTGGGAGAGCAGGGATTAGGTTAGCTCTTCAAGCTTTAAACTGATTATGTCCACACACTGAAGGCACAAGGTGGAAAGGGTAGGAGACAAAACTCTTTTTATTGTCAAACAGAGCTCAACTCCAAACAAAATTAAGAACTCTTCCAAAAAAAATGTGCACCAAAGAAGTTTGAAAACATATGTGATATGACTAAAAAAAAAAACACTGAAAAAAAGAATTTATCATTGTAGCTCTTTGCAATCAAGTGCAACTTAATGCATTATCCTTCATGTAAATTTCAATAGGAAATAGCGAGCTTAAGTGCAATAAACTTGCCCATGGAGGAAAGTGAAAGTGGTATAATTGGAGATTTCCAGTATTTTTTATGATGAAATATTGGGAAAGAGAAAAACACAAGCAAATTGGCAGCTCTGATCATGCTCCCATACAAGCAATTTCCACTCCATTCATGCAGCATATTTTACTTAATATGAAAGAAAGTAACATTTTCATTTTAACAGAAAAGGCAGAAGCACCTATGAATTGATCTAATTCTGTGACTGTAACTGAAAAGGAAAAATAATATTATATGTGGAAGGCTGCACTTTTCATAAGGCATAAAATGTTAAAAGATCAAGATTATTAAAAACTTGAAGAAACAGCAGCCAAGGAGAGAGAAGCAAAACTGTTCTGCATGGTACTGAGTTCAGGACATACATTTCAGCAGTGTTGTGCTAGATGATTCAAGTGCTAACTAGCAAATTTTAATATAATATTAGGAAATTATAATGATGAATACAGCTAGATACCATCTGGTATTAACTCAGTTCCCAGGGCATTTAAAATTCTGATTGCACAGTTCTTTGGGGGATTACTGGGTTGGAAAGCTGAAGTGAGGAATGTTGTAATTTGTCTGGTGCTAGGATTACTGAAAAGTCATCCAATGCTGACTTTTGATGGAAAATATCTTTTTTTTTTTTTCTTTAAATAAATAACATATTTCAGGGAAAGAGTGCTTTTTCAGATTTATTTTTCCTTCCTTTTTTAATGATGGTGCTTTCTGGAAGCTGCAGCTCTGAAGCCTCAGTCTCATTCTTCTGTATAATCCAAACTGGTCTCAAGAAGCCAGTCTATGTTTGCTGTGCTGCACCCGCCTCAGACCCTGCATTGTGATGGGTTTTTCCCCCTCAGGAACAGGTCTGTGCTGGGATATTGAGGACATGATCTCACCAGATCCATGGGGCAGAATCAGCAGAGGAGAGACGCCAATTGCTTCTCTCAATCTCCCATTTCCAACTGGACAGCTTTCAGCTTCAGGGAGATATTTTTTTATATATATATATATATTTGCTTCTCATACTCCACATAAAATTTTCTCAATGAAAAATAAAATCCCTTTTCACTCATAATTGCTCTTTAACTTTAAAAAACCTGATGAAAAGCACTGGCTATTGTAGGCCAGTGGCAGAATAGGTGAAAATCATAAGTAGTGGTTTAGTCAACAGGAGTAGCCAAAGCTTAAATCAACTGAGTTTGTTCGATTACACAGAAGTAACAGGGGTGCAAGAAAAGTGTAAGGTTTTATATGGGCAGANTTTTTTTTTTTTTTCTTTAAATAAATAACATATTTCAGGGAAAGAGTGCTTTTTCAGATTTATTTTTCCTTCCTTTTTTAATGATGGTGCTTTCTGGAAGCTGCAGCTCTGAAGCCTCAGTCTCATTCTTCTGTATAATCCAAACTGGTCTCAAGAAGCCAGTCTATGTTTGCTGTGCTGCACCCGCCTCAGNGATCCTTGGTATCCCATCTATATTAAGATAAAATAAGACTGTTTATTTATAAAACCATCTGCTAACAGTGTAAAATTTAAGATAATAAGAGAGGTGTCTGGTAGCTTAAGTGCAGTCCTTCATACTTTAGACCTGTGTTTAGTAGAGATTTTCACCTGCAGATGTTGAAATTCTCTTTGACATTTAACTATTGTGCCTATATAACATATGTTTCTCCCTTAATTGGTAACCTTCTCTGAGTGGGTTGGGGTTTTTTTGGTTTTGGGTGCGTGGTTTTTTTTGTTGTTTTTTTTTTTTTTTTGG
>VZRU01003239.1:102599-191504 GCA_013398155.1 Pedionomus torquatus | reverse complement strand
GGAGAAATTGTCCTTGCTCTTGATTGCTTATATTTGTTTTTCTTTTACATTGTTTTTACTTCCACACTGTATCTCTTAAATTATAATCTTCACATATTTTCTATCTATTACTGCCACACACAGATTTGTCCTCTTATGTCAGTATTGTGTTGGTCTTAATTTACTTACAGCACTGAGGGAATCAACTGTGAAATAGGGGTAGTGTTGTCCATCCATGGCCCTTTGGGATTCTTTGAGAACTTGTGATTTCACTGTTAATGTCAGGGGGTTTACATCTTAATATCAGACATTGGTTCACTGGAAATTGCTGAGATGAATAGGACAGGGTGGTTGTGACGTAGAACATCTTTATCTCCTGATAGTATAAATGGCCACTGGAGTCCCAGCTGTCTTAATTGAACCCGTACATGTGGTTTGGAGGGCTGGTAAGTACTCCTGGAATCATCCTCTCACCAGATACCTTCAAGAAAAATGAAGGCGTACCTCAGCTTCAGATTGTTCTGATAAAACATAAAGCTGGGATTTTCAGTAGTGGTTTGGCTCACCTCTCTTCTTAGGCAACTGTCTAAATGTATCATCAGAAGGGGTCAAAATTTGGAAGGAGAAACTAAAAAAAAAATGTGAAAGTTTTTTTTTTAATAAGTCTTTGTTCTTCATTACTCCCCGTACACAGATTTTTCTGCTTCTGCCTTTAAAGAACCTTTCATTAGCTCTCTTTATGTATGCTTTTCAGAAATACAGAGCAAAGGAAGAGAAGCCAGGGTGTGTGCATCACTGGTGGGGCAAACGCTAAGAATTGTTCTTCTGGGACAACATTTATTTGAGCCAAAGGTGCAGGTGATCAGACCACTCATCTCCCTCCAAGCGATTGCTTCAAGATCTTTCTGTTCTATGCTTCTTGCAGGACACGGTCCAGCTCTCCCACTGATTATCCTTTGGAACAGCAGTAAGAGTCTGTGGTCAGTCCAGTGCAAGCACTCAGTTATTTCCTGACCACCCTGATCCAGCCACCCTAGCTGCATATACGTATCTGAATTTCCTAGCTGAAACACCATACTTCAAGGTGTCTCCTTACTTATGTGTCCGCTGGGTTGTTACCAACACCATGGCAATAAGGCTAAGCCAGGTTACAGACAGACTTTCCTGTCCTGAGTCCACCTGTATGACTTTGCCTGCTCTATCCCCCAGGAAAAAGGCACACTAGTCGTCTTCTCTGTGACTGCCACTCAACAGAAAGGCTTTTTGGCCATCTCTTTTGCATGCTCTTGCCTGCTACAGCATACGTTGTCCCTTTTTATCCTAGGCAGATCCTTCTTCTTTGCTGCATAGCTTTAGAGATAAGGGGTTACTCAGACATTTGATAGATTTTAGCATTTGCTTTAAATCCATTTCACTTAATGCCTAGGGTTTTTTTCCTGAGACACTGGCTTTCAAGGGCATTTAGGCCCTTGTTTGTATTGCTGGTGGTTTTTTTCTGTACCTTTTAGTGGAGCTAAAGTGACTGTGATTCCCTCTCCCTTCCTTCCATCTCCCCTGATCCCTCCCCAATCCTAATGCTTTTGCTTTCCTCCAGAGGAGTGATAAATGGCCCAGAGTGGAGTTTGATGAGGTCAGGTGCTACTGTCAGCTGTAAATCCTTCCTGCTTGTTGGTTCAGTAGCAGTCTCTGGCCTTGGACTTTTATGCCTCTCCCAGTGGAGGGGGGACAGGAGTGGTATGGGCTGTTAGGAGGATTTTATTTGAAAGCTTTGTGCACCTAAAGAAACTCTTCCAAGCCCCAGAAGCAGAAGGAAATCTTCTAATCAGTTCTTTGTTCCTATATTTATACTTCTCTCATTTACATAGCATAGGCCTGCCTTTTACTCACAGGGCATAAAGTTAAGCAGTGCATCAGAATTAGATGATCTCTCAACACAGACACAGATAGATGGAGATACTTGCTATGTTAACAAGTGTAGCTGTGTCTGTTTGAATCAGCAATATATTTACTTTGGTTGACATCCAAGCACAAGCAAAGTGAATGTGCATTACCTTTTTGGTACTAGATGTGAGAGCTCAGTATATGCTGCAGACAACAAAATGTTTGGAGACTCTCAACTTGTAAATCCAGGGCAGCCATTCTCCCCAGATACCATTATCATCAAATATGTCAAAAATTTATATATGTAGTTCAGCAACACTTGAACAGAAAATGAAGCACATCCATTAGTGAGTGTGGCATAAATTTCTTCTCCGTGCAGAAATTTGTTTAAAGTTTGGCAGAAGAGCAGAAAAATGTTTTTAGTGATTTTTTTTTTCTAAGTGAGAAAAATCAAGACATACCAGTTAAAGGACCCTTGCTCAGAAAGAGTTTTTCTGAAATCACTTAGTCTAAAGAGACCAAATTTATGATGCCACAATAGAGGAGCTGTTCAAAATGCAGATTTGATCTCTATTTCTCAGGCATTTTAGCTTTGATTTTGTTAATACCATTTGGTAAAATCAAAACTCTTCTGGCTGACTTGCTGTGTTTTGTGATATTCTTAATATTCAAGGACAAGCATTGTTAGAAGATTGACATCAAAACCAAAGTTTGTTTACTTGCATTGCTGGGAGGTGTTGATGTCTTCTACCTTCTCTGTCTTGTCTCTTTAAACCTGCTGGATCATACAAAGGAACATGAATAGAAGAATTTGCCTCCAGAACTTTTCATTATTAATGATGCTCTATGACTAAATTGGAAATCTGCTACTGTACCCCAAGGGGGTGATTAATTTAGCAGACTAGGAGTTTTGATTAAAAGGGAATGAAATGTCTGACACATAGTCTATTTATCAGTTATTACGATATTAAAACACTCTAATCATTGTGGTGCCTAAATTAAGGCTTCACAGCCTAAATGTTACTTCATAGTGCTCTTTTAGATCTGACTGTGTGATACAAGTTTATTATCGGTGGGAGCATGAGAATATAAGCATATGTAGAGGTCGTTGATAAGAACAAAGTAGTTTGATATGAGCTCTGCTCTTTGCCCCTTCCCCGTTTAAAGAGGAGGTGAGGGAAAATTTTTAAAAGGTGATCTACACAAGCAATTTATGCAGGACAAGATGCAGTTATTCCTGATGTCCCCAGGAGTTATGACACAAACATTGTCAAAACTGGACTGAGCCTACAGGAAAAAGAAAAACATCTTGGTAGCCTGAGGTTTTAAGTCAATATCCTGGTTTCAGGTAAAATAGAACCAATTTTCTGTTCAGTAATTTTACTTTTTAGTTAAGTCTCTTCTAACTAAATGCACTCTCTGAAATTAATGACATATTTTTCATGCAGTGTCTGCTTCCAGAGTGCTAAGACCTGATTTTTACAGTTCATTCCAAGGAATGGTATGCAGAGAGGCGCTTGCCTATACTTATTGCTATAACAATCAAGGTCAGCTAACTTTCCTATATTCCCCATTGGAAAGTTGGGAGTGGAAAAGTGCAGAGAGGTTGCACCTGTAGGGAGGAACAGATGGGATAGGTGACCCAAAAGTGGCCAACAGGGTCCCATTTGCCCTATGCCCCGTGTAAAAGCTGAGGGATCAAAGGGTCAACTCCCTTTCTTCAATGGCCAGCATCCAAGGAGGATACTGATCGTCTGCCTTTGATCCCAGTTCTTGTGTTCCTGAATCAAATTCCTGAGTTCAGCTTTTTTCTGACACTGAGTTCAGTCTGGGACTTTCCCAGTGCCTGATGGTGATGTGATCATCATCCTTGGAGCTCGATACAGTTTTGTATATATTGTATATTTTTTGTTATTTTCTTACAAATGTTATTATCTCTTATTTTTAATATTTTATTTTTAGTATTTATTAAAGTAGTTTAGTTTCTTTTCCACTCATAAATCTCTCTTTCTTCTCTCACTTGGGAAAGAAGTTAGAAAGCATATGTTGTTTGTTTTAGTGGCCAGCCCAGTGAAAACTGCAACAGATTTATTGGCGCCCAAGTCAAAACTAGTTCCTTCTAGAAACCAGTTATGCTCTGAGGTGGTACACCCTCTGAGTATGAAATCATAACAATTCTGTTTCCATACATTAAAGGTCAGGGCAGAAATTGTCAGCAATCAATCAATGAAGTCAATCAGCAGTTGATGCTAAGATAGTGTCATATAAGCAGGCTGCTGAGAAGCAAGAAACAAGAACAATAGGTCATGTGTTTCTGTATAAATGCCTAAGAAATAGGTGTTGATGTGCCAGGCCTACTGCAAGCTTCAGGGAGGGAAGAAGGAGGGTCAAGGAGCTCTCTAAGACCAAGGAGCACAGTTGTACATGAAAGACAGAGTCAAGTACTGGTGGATAAGAGGTGGTTTGTGCTAGTGTAGCCTTGGAATCAAATCAGTAAAATAGTCATGTTAGCAACTCAGATGTAAGTTTTAAGCCTCAAGAGGAAAAATGCTACATTAGAACTTAATTATCCATTGGCTGACCAGGATGGTGATGGGAACTGTGACATTCTGCAAGAGCACAGACTGCTTTTGAGGGCAGCAGAGACAATAAAGATGAACAATTTTTGTGACCTTTTTGTAGCTCAACTAAATGTCACATCAGGGTATAGTGTGGAATCTGCCCTTTGAGACACCATTGGTGACCACTTCATGGAGCAGCCAGTCAAGGAAACCACATGAGGGGAAGAAACTCCTGAAAGCCAGGCCATAATATTATTGCCAAAGGCCTACTCTGATGCTGAAGGCACAATGCATTTAGGTTCTTGCAGAAGCACAAAAGCTAAAACATCCACAGCTGTCATACGTAATTTCAAAAAGGGGAAGCTAGAAGAGGCTAAAAGAGTCAAATCATAGCAAGTTACATCTTGGCTATTTAAAGGCTATTTAAAGACACAGTGATGGAATCCCAGAGCAAATGTATCCCATTTATCAAAAAAAAAAAATCACCTTGAGAGGAAAAAAAAACCCAACCAAACACAGAAGGAAGCTGAGATGGCTAAACAGCAGGTAAAGTATATTACTAAAAGCAAGAAGGCATCCTTCAAATAGCTGGAGGTTGACAAGTGAGAAAACTGGAAAGGCTCATAAAGCCAGGCACATTAGAGGGAAAACTGCAATGAAGAAGGCCAGAAGAGCTGGGAGAAATTTAGAGAAAGCATAAAAAAATCCCAAATAAATCCTGTATCAAACACATGAAGCAGAAAGGTTGCTGGAGTCTATAGGACCAGTAAACAATAAAAAAGCAGAAAGATTGTTCAGACAAATTAAATGTTTTATGATTTTGCTAGGGAGTAATATGGGGGGGTTCCCACAGTGGAATGTCTTTCCTGTCAGAGAAGGGATGAAATAGGTCAAGTGCATCCCCTAGCTTGTGTTTTGCATACCAAAGGACAAGGGCCAGTTTTTAAACTGTTTCCTGAGAGAATCCCAGAGCTCCACAGTAGTAAATCTGATTATCTACAATAAATACATTGATAGAAGCTATAATAATAACAGCATAATAACAAAATGAGTGGGAACATCAGTAAATACCAGTGACAAACACCCACCCAGAGTTTTGCAATGAAAATAATGATTTACTAATTGTAAATGTTGGGGGGCACTGAACAATCAACATGTGGATGGGACAGGTCTCCTGCCCCTTTCCTCAGGTTAGCCTGGGCACAGATCCAGGAATTGTGCTTGCTTTGATCTCCAAACTGCCCTGCAATGCATAGATATGTCTCCCTGTCTGCAGACAGGCACAGAAGTGAGTACCATACTGAAAAAAAAAGACCCAGAAATGTAAATAATTTGCAGATGGAGCTGTCTGGAGATTAGGATGTTTTTTTTAAGAGAATCGGGATGAAAAATAGATGAGGGAAACTTCAGGAGAGAAAACCAGATGTTAAAAGACATATTATCGGAGAGAACAGCAAACACCACTTGGAAAGATGTGAGAGAACAAGGGGAATGTGCCCTCTGAATTAGTGGCAGATAGGAGAAAAGTAAGTCTCATCATTATCCACTTTCTGGATTAATTCTTCCCCTAGCAAAAAAAAAAAAAATCTGTGGGAGCAAGAGATCTTCAGCAGATGTTTTGTTTGTAAATAAAACAAATAGAAAATTGTCAGAAGATAAACACTTCCTTAAAAGAAGAAATGTAAACCAACCCTCAAAAAACCATCCCCCACAAAGTGCACAGGTGGTGTTTATGTCCCCTCTGTGAGCTCAGGCTGCCTTGCTGCCTGCTGCTGGAGCTGCTGCAGGTGAAGATGTACGAGAGGCTGCCCATGTCCTCTCTCCTTCCTTCCCAGTCCCCCAGGTTCCCTGCAGCTGCTTGCTGCTGCGTGAGAATAACGAGTCCATTGCTCTGTATGTAACACCACCTTAGTAGGGTCTTTAGGAGAGCTCTCTGCAGCTATTCTCCTGAGTCCTGCAATAATCTGCAGCCTGAGCAGGTAGTGCTGGTGGGCTTAGCACTTTTCTCTCTTTTATTTGCCTGTTGAGGGAAAATATTGCCATTTCCTCCATGGTTCCTATTAAAGTGATGGAAAGCAATAATGTATTGAAACAAGTGGCTAACATTCCCTGCTAGGATAAAGGGGGGACAGTTATGCAGGTAGAAAGCAGCTTTACGTCACCCAGTCCTGCCTAATTATACCAAACCTATAGTGGCTTCGGATTGTGCCCTGGAGAGATATTCCCTGGTGAGAATATCGCCAGCCCAGCCAGAGCCAGATCAATGGACAGCGATTTGTATGTGCCCTCAGTTCTGGTGGAACTGTTTAAAAGACTCTGTGACCAGAGCTGTCATCCCTGTCCCTCTGCTGGGGTTTGTCTAGTGGTATTTGGATGGCAATGTTGTGGTCATTCAACTTGCAACCTTAATGGTAACTCAAACCAGCAGTGACTGTGAGGTTGTCTCTGAACGCAGAGTCTTTTTCCCCATACATAGCACAGAAAATCCTAAGTGAAAATCTTTGGTCTGTACCTCCTGAAAGTCTGATCAGAGAATTGGGACGGCCCCATTTTGTGGCAAAATTAATGCACTTTATCTTAAACATTGAGTTTCCATTATTTTCAGTGCGATTTAGCACAGGAAACTGAGCAAGTGTGTGTGAGGCAGGAAAGTGATCTGTCAGACTGTTAACATGGGGTTAGTTAACCTGGGATTAACTAACACACGGAAGTGGAAGGAGTTTCTGCATTTCTGCAACAACACTGAATTTTGTGTGATCTTTTTCAATACCTTTAACTCATTGTTCTGAATGTTGTTTTAGTGACCCCGAACTTGCCAAGGTACAAATTGTTAGAGAGAAAAAATCCTGTCCATGAGTTAGCTATAGAAATATTGCTAGTCTTTTATCTACTTTCCTGCAAAGCTAGAGCTTACCTGAGCTGTCTGTTGTCCAAAGGACATTTTTTAATATCTGTACCAATAAGTGATGGATTGTTCACAAAGGGCATAGCAGTCTGCAAGAGACACAGCGAAAGGCTTTATTTAACACCCCTGCACATAGCAAACAGAATTTTCAGCCGTATATATCAGCATAGCAAGCCTTCCTGTTCCCAGTCAGTGTGCTACAGGGTAATTTAGAATACAGCTTATTGCAGGCTTTTGTTTCTCTTCCAAGATTCTTTCCTTTCTATCCCTCTCTGTGCCAAGTATAATAAACATAACAGGAACTGAATGCAGTTTGGCTGGGGAAACACAAGTCAATAAAAAACCTCACAACCTCACAGAAAACAAACAACAAAAAAGCTGGTCAGTAAAGAGGCAGAAAGACACCTTTGTTGACAGAGGAAGGAGGAAAGTAGAAAGAGGAAAAGAAGCATCTGAGTTGTTTCTCCTGCCCCTCTCAGCCAGTCTGAATGAAGGTTGTGAATAATAGAATACAGAGATCTCCCTATTTCCTACTCAAGCAGGCCATGCTTTTTCAGTGCTCCCTTATTACTGTCAACCCTGTTAAAAACAGAATGGCTGACAGCAGAGGGTCATGAGGAGATGGGGTAGGTGGGAGGTTAGAGTGCGAGGTGAATGCTCTGTTCTTGGGTGTCCTTATGAAAATGAGTATTGCCATTTAGTCCTTAATACCTTAAGCAGCCTGGAGACAGATCTAGAGTGCTGGTGTGCACTGGGGAAAGAAAAAAAAAAAAAAAAAAAAAGTGGAATGAAATGAAAGAAAGGCACACCAGTACTGCTTTCTTTATGTACTTAAAGCTTTTGTGTACACAGAAATGCAGATTTACGATATCTTAAAAGTGCTGCGCTTTTGTCAGTTCCTTCCCTGGTGCTAAGAGTGAAGAATCTAATAACTGCCAGGTATTCTTGACGGAGGGAGGATCGCCTTTTGGATTTAATCCAAATGCTAACTATTACAGATGAGCCTAAGGCATTGCTGTAGTGACAAATTGTGCTGCATCTCCTTATAGTGATATTCTTGTATTTCCTTTTCTGGACATTCTGAAACAAGAAAGTGGCATAGATGAACCCTGAAGCGGATGTGCTTCAGCACTTCCTATGTTTCCATATTTTACCTGGACTGCTCTGGCTATCTAACATGGGTCAAACTACCTGGAAAGTGTTAAATAGTGTTCAGTGCCCAGCTAGAGACCCATCACTGCTCCCCAGTACCTGCTGGCAGTTTCCCATGGACACCTGGACAGTGTGGCAGAGCTGGGTATCATTTAGACACCAAGTGCTGAAGGGTTCCTGCTGGGCGAGTCAGTTGTGATAATCTGCTGCCTGCGACCTCATTAAAACAGCCTGATTGGGGCTGCTAATCACATAAATAAAGAATTAAATCATAGCATTAACCTTCTGCAGGGAAACCTGCCCTGGCAACACTGACAGAATTAGATCTATTAATTATTTATAGGGTCATTTGATAGAAATGTATATAGATGGCAGATTATGAGCACTTGAAGCAATAAGTTAACCATAAATTATTGTTTGATAGGAATCTTTTAATATTTTCCTCTTAATGTCCTGAATGAAAAGCTACCTTGCTTTTATCTCTACAAGATAGTAGCATCACACATCATTTATCACAGGTAGATCAAACAGAAATACAATGCCCCAACATCAAGGATTTTTTAACTCCTTTTGGATCTTGAGGTTCCTTGTTCTGTTAGAAATTCCTCCTGTGCAAACAGTTTCCATAGCTAAATTCAGGGACAATTCCTCACCTGATATAAAGCTTGGAGTTTTCTTGGTAGCCAAGCTATTCAGAGGGACGTGAGCACGTGTCCTTGCCACCACTAAACTAAAAGTCAAAGCTCAGGAAATCCATCCTGCCAGCACTGCAGAGCATTAGGGTGCTTTCTGCAGTCGTTCTCTACTGTTACCCGTGGAGGTATTCAATTTCATTAAATGCCTTGCAGTTTTCCCCTTCTATCTCAGAATTGCTTGGAAAAAATGCTCTTGAAGCAGATGGGATGATGAGTTCATTGTTTTACTGATTCTACTGGGCTTGCAGGAGAGACAATGGTACTAGATAGACTTGTTTGCTGACCAGAATTTGAATGTGTATCTGCAGATAGCACACAAAAGACTTGGGCATGTGGAGTGGAGGAGGGTGGGGAGACTGGAGGGAAATCTGTCATTATTTATGGAAATATCCAGTATTCATGGAGCCATCTGCTGTGAAGGATTTAAGCCGAGAAGTGTTATAAAATGAGAAAGCATAATGTAAAAAGAAAAAAAAAAACCCTGACATCCCCCCCCCTAAATTTGCATCACTCAGAAATCTAAACCAGTGAATATATAACCTCAGAATCTCTGGTTTTAAAGATGCTTTGTAAATTTTCTGCCAGATTGAGATATAAAGATAGATTATATTTCTCAGGTTCCTTTCCTCATCCTTCTTGGAACAATTAATTCCATTTGTTCATTTCCAGCCGTTTAATTATTGAACATGTCTTTTCCTTTTTCTTACTGTTATGGGCTATAAGACAAGGCAAGGAGTTAAAAAAGGTGTTTAGAAGACTGCTTAGACCTTGAAGCATTGAGAAGGTCTTTACTATAGCCACAGTTTTCTCTCTGATAATGAGGCATCAATTTTGTTGCCAGAATTTTATCAATATAAGAAATGTTATTAATATTAAGGATGGGACCCTCATAGCACTCCTCTGAAGCAAGCTTCATGCAGAGACTGGCCTGCTGCCCTGCACTGTGCCCTCTCAGGTACTTCAGGTACTTCATTTATTGATTTGCTCATGAAGTTCTTTACACAGTGAATATAGACAGACAGTGGGGAAACTGGGGAAAAAAAGGCAGTCATTTGCACAGCCACACAGCAAGCTACTGACAAAACTGGGAATAGACTGTATCTTTCTTGATTATTTCTCTTGGAGCAGACACCTGTTCCAGGTCCTTTTCTTGGCAACATTTGAGAAACCCTTTGAAACGTTTTTTGTCTTTCTTGCTTTCATGTATTTTGTTCACAGGTGCTGTTTGTCCTCCCATACCTCCTCTCCTCTCTACCACCTTATTCTCTGTCTTCTCATCACCCCTTGCTGAAAATAAAACCAATTTAGCAGAACAATGGCACGTGAGAGCAGATCGTCTTCAGCCTCATTACCTCTCCTTTAGTCTTGCAGTCCAAGGCTAAGCATTTAAAAATCTCCTTACCATTGCACTGGCTTTTAAAAATATTTCCTTGCTTCTGATTTTTTCAGGTATTCACTTTGGGTTGACTTGACACTTTGCAGTGTTCAAGTTCTCTGCTCAGGGCTGCCTTTCTTCTTCCAGTATTCCAACTTTATGCCCTAGAAATTGCATCAACAGCCCAGCAAAACGCATAAGGATGTGCTTAAGCATCACAGTTTTCAGTTGATGTGATTAAGCATGCTTTTAAGTGCTTGCTCTTTGTCCTTTTCTTTCTATTTTGAGCAAACACCTTCATGAGAAAGCCAATGGAGCAGTGGTGCAGATGCACACCCAATGCTTCTTTTTCAACGTAGTGATTCCCATTCTCTCTGAATGCAAGATTTGTGATTTCCTGGGGCCAAGGCTTTACCAATGCAATATAAGTTTATAATCATAGAGAAGAGGATGGGAAGGTACTTTAAGAGATCATCTAGGGTCTTGTTCCTCAAGGCACAATCAGCTCTACCTTTTTCTTGATCGACGTGATTGAAAAATGAGCCACAGTAGAAGGGCAGCAATTATTCTCTGACATTCAAAACATGTCCAATCTAAATCTTCCTCAGCCATGACTACTTGATCTGTTCGCTATGCATACAGGGAATAGACTCTGCCTCTTGCTTCTGCCTTTTGCAAACTTGCAAGTTGTTATTTGGTTAGCTCTCTGGCTTCTCTTCTGCAGACTTGTTTCAGTTCTTGAGGAGTTTGTGTTTAGCCCAACTGTAATACTCCCAGAGTCAGGTTCCACATCTTTGAAGAAAGATGCCTTAGCTCCTGCTTCAGGACACAGCAGTTTTTCCCCCCAGTATCTCCTTAGCTCTAGAAACAACTCTGGGGTTTTTCCTACAGCAGAGAACAGCTGAAGCAAGAGCACCTGGCTCTGAATTACATTGCAATGGGATAGTCACCATACATTTTCGGACAACTCATTTGTTCCTTTCTCTAATTATATGGAACTTGTTCCATCAGTGCATATGCTGAGTAGCACCTCATTCAGTTAGCAGCCCCTCAGTAATCAATATGTCTGCAGAGGAGGAAATACTGTGTGTCAGGTAAGGGAACTTTTGCTTCCCACCACAGGCCACTCTTTTCTCTCAGCTCCATGAAAGTTATGTTTCAGCCAGTAATGAAAAGCTGATTGCAGAAAGACATCTGTGAAGTACACAACCATGCGGTCTGCAGCGCACTGGAGAATGGTCCTTTGTTTGGGACGCCAAATCCATTGCAAAGAGCAGTATTTGCAGCTAATCACCACAGTGATTTGAATTTGCATTTAGCCATTGTGCTAGTAGAGGCAGCTGGAAAAAGAAAAAAAAACATAAATCAGCAGAAATAAACACAGCCACAAGTACTGTCAGTTTTCAGCACCAGGACCCGCTGGAAGTAATGTCGATACTTCCAACCTAGGAAATCTTTTTAATGTGAAATGATATATATGACGCCAAAAGAGGAACACATTTTGTGTTGTTTGCTCAGACTCCAGAACAGATCTCTGAGTCTCTGATGTAATGATTGCTTAGGCAAGTCAAACACTGTATATCACCTGCTGAATGTCTGATTCATTGACTGAGTGGATTGAAGCCAATTTAACCAGCTGGAATCTTTAATATTGACTTCAGTGGTGTGATACTGATCTATATCACCCAGAAGATTTGGCCCAGAGACAAAGGGAGGTAGTGTTTCCTTTGGGTGACATCTTTTCTGTGAGCCAAGGCCAACAGCATCTGTCTTGTGCAGACAGGTTGTCCTAGAAGTGGTGTGTATTGCTCATGCAGTACCACAAGGTTTTGTCAGTGCAGATCTTTTGGACAGGGGGTGGCAATCAGGGACAACAACCCCTTTCTCCTTTCTCTATCCCTCTACTTTGCAGCTGATATCATCTCACAGCAGTTGTGGGTCTGATTCTCTGAGTGTGCTGACTCCTGTTGCACAGGTTTCTATGGCTGCATTTGCTGCTGTGTAGCATTAATCGAGGGGAAGAGGGAAGGCTTATCCTGACTTCAGTTTCCTTTCCACCTTGTAAGGAGGAGATGGACCAGGTATAACACCTGACTAGCTCTGCAGAGAGGCACAGCAGAGACGAACAGTACGACACATCAGCATGAACAGCAGCACAGCAGCAGAGGACAGGCAAGGCAAGATCTAGCACTGCGAGTACTGTGACAGCACTGCTGCTCAGTATTGTGGACTTTAGAGTTATGATACTAGAGTGCTGTTGCTCATGATTATTTTCTAGCTAAGTGACAGCTTTCCATGTCTCCATAGCCAAGAAAGCAGAGGGAGAAAAGACTAAGTAGAATTTATTATCGCTCTTTATTATTATCACATCTTTTGTCTTCTTTTTAAGATTTATGAATCTCTGTTCAATTAATTCATCAGAAGCCTGAAAAAGCTAATTGTGGGTTCATGTATTTCCTACACCAGATTTGTGCATAATGGAGATGGGTTTGTGGTAGCCTGCTGCCTGATCTAATTAATGATGTGACTCCTGTCCACCTTGAGTAAGAGAGGAGTTTGATTTTTGCATAATTTTAAGGCTGGGGAGGGGAGAGTTAGAAACAGGGATCTGAACTCCAGTGTCTTGAAGGCTGAAATCTGAAATGCCAACCATCCATTCCCAGGAACTCAGGTAGAGGAAAGCAATGGAAAAAACTGGCTCTGTACTGAGGAGGGCCCAGGGGAATCTGCAGCACACTGCCCAGCCCAAGCATCCATCTGCAGAGGCAGAGGGGCTTAATAATGTGAATTCAGGATCATATTTGGTCTCTCTCTGGTTTTCTTTGGTTCTTCTAATGCTGTTATTCCCCCTGGGTCAGACATTGCCAGGCTGACCACTGTGGAGCACTGTTTCATGTGCTGGGCTTTCTAGGGCAGCATCAGGACTGTGGTGGCTTGGGGAAGTGATGTTTGTTGGGTAAGTCCATGAGGTCAAAACCATGTGAGTTGTCACCTCATTGCCTCCTCTGAGCAGGAAGATTCTCCTTTCTTTGGGGAAGATGCTTTTTTCAGGCCTGTCTGAGATGTTTTCCAAAGCAGGTCTCAGTCAAGAATGGCTTGCTTTTATTTTTTTAGAATTAACAGCACATAGCTTGTTTTCAAAGATAACAATAGGGCAAAACAACAGCATCTTGCCAAACTTTTTTGGTATACTATTTGCAGGCTGTGCTATTTTATCAGATTCCTACTATGCACACTGGAATGGTTTGTAAACTCATGTCTTGTGAGGACAAAGGGAATTAAAATATTGAAATAAATCCCTCCCTACCCTGTCAAATAGACCTACCTTCTTCTGGTACTTTCCCTTTTCAGTCTTTGTGCTGTATAGTAGGGATCTGGTTTAGCATTTAAAAAGCTACTGTTGCACTCTACTATCAAAGACATATTCGTTAAAACATGCATATGAAAGGATTTGTAATTGAAGTACAGCTTTGATATATTTAATAGGATGTAAAACTGCCATCCCTTTTTAATAGGAGATGCTTTACGTGCATTAGAAGTAATATCATAATGCCTCTCCACTGAGGTCTACCCATTAGCAGACTTTTTCCTCCCTTTCTTTTAGTTAATCTTAAAACTTTAATGTAATCTAACCATATTACCATCTTTTTTCTTCTCCTTCTGTACTTGGAAGTGCTTTGAACTGAATTTTGTCTCAAACGAGATAGCTACAAACATGGCATCTATATATGGTACCCCATGCTGACATAAACCAGCACATCTCCTTGTCTTAGAAATGTTAACGGGAATGAGAGCGTGGCTCTGCGTGGGATGGAGCAAGCACAGCTGAGAATAACCTCTTAAACAATGAACCGCTCTAAGAGAGAGCTTCTGTATTCCCATGTCTCAAATGTAATCAAATACTAGACTAGCAGAAATAGAAAATGAGAGACAAAACAAAAATAGTAATAACGGTCTCTTTAATAACTATTTCTGTGTTTCATTCCTGAAGTGCTTTACGAGGAGTCATTGTTGCAATTCAAGAAATAAAGATGTAAGCTGGTAAGAAGAAAGTACGCTAAGCCTGACTGGTGTTCTGGGATACTTGGGGTTTTGTGTCCCATTTAGCACAAAGCTGTTCCTTTCAGAATTCAGGATTATAGATTAATTTGAAAGCAGGCTAATCAGAATTAATTGCTCTGGAAAATCCTGGATGTGTCTCCAGGCCTTGCAAGAGGAACCCAGCTAAGAGCCCACTTCTCCAATTTCTAGTCTACTGCCCCACCAGCATCCAGCGGTACCTATTAATCATAGTTTTAAGAATATTCACAAAATGCCTGAGATATTGCTGCTTCATTAAAAAAGAGACCTCACAAGACCAAAATAACTCCTCCTTGATTCAGAGGCACTGCTTTTCTGGATGAGATAAATCTCCATTGCAACTACGCAAGCACACTTACTGCTTTTCCCAAGGATATCTTTTGATCCATTCATTCACTACTGTCTTCTAAACACGAAAATGTTGTGCTATAATGTTTTACAGAAGCAAGATGCTGGTCAGCCATGGATGCAGTCCTTTGCAGAGTAACTTTTTCAGTTACTACCCGCTGCACGTGTTCATCATTTTGGCAACGGGAGGTGAGCATTGATCCGGCACACATGCGAGGAGGCATGCTGTAAAGCCCATGTTTGGGCGACTGCAGGGACTTTGTTTATAAGAGTTGTCAGATTCCCATCCTGGGACTAGGGTTGCCTTCTGCTGTGTCTACTGCTTTTCTTCAGAAGTCTTTTTAACCTGAATCTTCTGGCCCACACTGGAGCCCACAAAAGCCATGTTTGCAAGGGGACACATTTATTCAAATGATACAGGTATCTAAAAGACGTGTAAAGCTTTGTGTGCGAGTATTTGAATGTCAGAATGTATTCTACTATTATGAACTGATGTTTGATGAATAGACAAACAGAAAATCTCCATTTCATGTAGAGAATAACGATACATTCTTTTCATAAGGAGAAGTAGTGCAATTCATTCAATTTGTATTTGGATATTGCCATTGTTCAAGTGGTGAGTGTTTGGATGCATACAAACTGCAAGAACCACGTAAGGCAGTTTCAGTGTTTTCTAAAACTGGTTCTCTTTTGCTGATGTAAATCCAGCTCCCGTCTCTGCCAGCATTTGAATTCCAAAAAACAGGTGTGCTTGTTAAGTGCCCAGCATATGAAAAAACACAGCCTTTTTTTATTGATTAAGATAGTCTGCAATTTATACTGCTGTAAGCTAGGTTTAAATAGAAATTTTAAAAAAAAAATTAAGCCAAAATTAGGGAAATATTTGCACTGTTTTCAGTGTCAGCACACAACTTCAGCAGGCACAGCTTAAATGCCAAGTCAATTCATCGTCAGGTTTAACTAAGGTAAGTTAACACAGGAAAAGTGCTGACCAGCTACGTTAGGTTAAGCAGATGAAACATTAAAAAAAAAATCAGAATGGAATTTAGAACAAGTTGGTGGAAGAAACAAAGATTTAGTACTACAGTCAATGTATAAATAATAATAAATAAATAAATAAAAAATAATAAGAAATAATAGTCTGGGTTTTTTTGTTCTAAAAAAAAAAAAACCAAAAAAAACAAAAAAACAAAAAGAAACCAAAAAAACCACAAGCCAGGCTGGCAGAAGAGGTCCAGTGTGGTCTTGGACAAAACCAGCTGCCCTGCAGNGTGATTAAGATAGTCTGCAATTTATACTGCTGTAAGCTAGGTTTAAATAGAAATTTAAAAAAAAAAAATTAAGCCAAAATTCGGGGATATTTGCACTGTTTTCAGTGTCAGCACACAACTTCAGCAGGCACAGCTTAAATGCCAAGTCAATTCATCGTCAGGTTTAACTAAGGTAAGTTAACACAGGAAAAGTGCTGACCAGCTACGTTAGGTTAAGCAGATGAAACATTAAAAAAAAAATCAGAATGGAATTTAGAACAAGTTGGTGGAAGAAACAAAGATTTAGTACTACAGTCAATGTATAAATAATAATAAATAAATAAATAAAAAATAATAAGAAATAATAGTCTGGGTTTTTTTGTTCTAAAAAAAAAAAAACCAAAAAAAACAAAAAAACAAAAAGAAACCAAAAAAACCACAAGCCAGGCTGGCAGAAGAGGTCCAGTGTGGTCTTGGACAAAACCAGCTGCCCTGCAGTGTGAACTCTGTGTGATACATGAGTTCATCCCAGACCTAGCCATACTCTGCTGGAGAAAATTAAGTTACCGATTTCAGTCTGTTTTTCGCTTATGCCTTTTCTGCATAAAGTAAGCCTTACCTTTTCCTTGCAGAACAAAGTCACTGAGCAGAGCACATCACTAAACAGAAAAAAAATTACTGTTGTCTGCTGGATGTAGAATGGTTGTCACTGGGACAGTATCCAGTGATCCTCATAGATCTCCAGGACACCTGACACAGGTAAACAATGCAGTTCTGCTTTTTGCTCATATTTGGTTCTGTACTGAGGTAGTTAAATTTTCAAGAGTCATCCCCACAAGAGTAAACCTCCTCTCAGTCAAGGATATCAAGTGTAAGTCACTACAGTTGACCTTAGCATGTGTTTGTTTAAATGTCAGTATATTTGAAGTTGTTTGGTCCTTTGTAAGAGCTGAGATAAAACTCCCTAGAATTTTAATTCGAGCTCAGATGTCTAGTTTTTCTGTCCTCTTGTCATTATGCAGTCAGTGTGTGAGGAAACTGGGCAGAGTTATGTGTTCTAATAATAATAATAGAATGATTAGAGTTGGAAGGGACCTTACAGAACACCTAGTTCCAATTCTCCTGCCATGGGCAGGGACGCCACTCACTAGACCAGGTTGCCCAATCCAGCGTGGCCTTGAATACTTCCAGGGAAGGGCCATCCACACCTCTGGGCAACCTGTTCCAGTGTCTCACCACCCTCACACTAAATAATTTCTTCCAAAGATCTAATCTAAAGCTCCTCTCTTTCAGTATAAAACTATTACCCCTTTTCCTATTGCCTCCTCTCCCTAATAAAGAGTCCCTCCTCATGTCTCCTGTAGGCCTCCTTTAGGTACTAGAAACCTGCTGTAAGATGTCCCTGGAGCCTTCTCTTCTCCAGGTTCAACAACCGCAACACTCTCAGCCTGTCTTCATAGGAGACGTGCTGCAGCCCTCTGGTCATCTTTGTGGCCCTCTTCTGGACTCTCCCGAACAGGTCCATGCTCATCTTATGTTATGGACCCCAGAGGCGTTGACCACAACTCTTTGAGTGTGACCATCCAGCCAGTTTCTTATCCACTGAGTGGTCATCACAGCCATGTCACTCCACTTTAGAGAAAAGAATGTCATGCAGGACACTGTCAAACTCTTTGCACGAGTCCAGTAGATGATGAAAGTTGCTCATCCTTTATCCACCAACACTGTAGCACCATCATAAAAGGCCACCAAATTTGTCAGGCACAGTTTTCACTTAGTGAAGCCATGTTGGCTGTTACCAATCACTTCTTTATTTTCCATGTGCCTTAGCAGTGATTCCAGGATGATCTGCTCCACTATGTTGATGGGCACAGAGATGAGACTGACACTGACTGACTGTCATTACCTGGGTGTTCCTTTTTTCTGTTTTTAAAAATGGGGGATATGTTTCCCCTTGTCCAGTCAGTAGGAACTTCAACAGACTGCCACAACTTCTCAAATGTGACAGATAATGGCTTGACAACTTCATCTGCTAGCTCCCTCAGGACTCACAGATGAATCTCATCAGGTCCCATGGACTTGTGCACTTTCAAATTCCTCAGATGGGATTGAACCTGAACTTCTTCTACAGTGGGTGCTTCCACATTCTCCCAGTCCCAGCCTTTTCCGTCTGTGACTTGGGCAGTGTGGCTAGAGCCCTTACCAGTGAAGATTGACTCAAAAAACTCATTGAGCAACTCAGCCTTCTCTATATCCCAGGTGACCAAGTCTCCTGTTTCTTTCCAGAGAGGGCCCATATTTTCATTAGCCTTCTTTTTGGCACTGACATACCTATGGAAGCTTTTCATGCTGCCCTTGATGACCCTGGCCAGATTTAATTCTACCAAGCCTTTAGCTTTCCTAACTCAATCCCTAGCTGCTTGGACAATTTCCCTGTGTTCCTCCCAGGCTTCCACTCTCTGTAGGCTTCATTTTTCTGTTTGAGATTATCCAGGAGCTCCTAATAATAATTCTCTACAGGTACAGTTCACGAAGGACTGAAAGCAAAACTGCATGATTCCAATGCGTTTTAGTGATTTATTTCACAAAAAAAAAAAAACCAAACAGCATTTACTTAAGACAGAGTAGTCTTAGAGAAAAACATAGTTGAAGCAAATAATTCACAAATGTGTGCATTAAATACAATGAACTGATAATAGACTAACTTGATTTTAAAGAGGAACAAAAGCTCTATTTTAAGCAACTCTTTATGGCATAGTCTACTAAATGACATGGAGAGCCTACCTACTCTACTTTCATTGGGGTCTGGCCTTTGTTGTCAAAGAGAATACATTTACAGAGCAAGTCCTGTCTTAAGTGTGCTTCAGAGAACTACTAAATACTATGTGTTGGCCAATTACATAAGAGCTTACGAGATCTCTTGATCTGGAAAACAAATGACTCATTTTACCATGAAGACACACACATAGAATCAAAAGAGGCACGTGTAGCCTTGTCTGAGACATAATGACTCCAGCTCCTCAACATCTTCCCAAAACACAATAGAAAACGTGCAGTTTAATACTGTTAACTTCTGTTCACAGGAACTTTTGCATTAGCCAATATAAAAAGCTGCATTTGAAGGCACTGCCTTTGCAAGAGCGAAGGAGAAAATACAGATTCAATGTCAGCCTCTGCTGAAGCACAATGTGGAGCTCACCTTAAGAACCTGTGAGTATTAGTTACACCCACAGAGCACAGGTATGGCATTTCCAAAATTAGTGCTTCCCTTCACATAGAATTAGTCTTCCGGGAGTTAATTTCCTCCCTTGCTCCCAAGCACACACAACAAATATTTTAACCTTGAAACAATCTTCTGTCTTTCCTAAGCCTCACTAAAAAGGAGCCTAGGAGTCCTGTCCCTCATCTCTTAGGCTGTGGAGGTAATGGCTATATAGTCTGCCTCCCCCAAGCCTGACTGATGCACAGCCCTGGATGTGCAGGAATAGAGTGGGCAGTAGCCCCTCACAAGTGATATGGGTTTAAACTGCCCCTCTTGTGCAAGGTATTAATTAAATTATGTTTTTTATATAGTACTAGTTTATTAACACTTGTTTCTCTTCACAGACATGGAAAAAACCCTCTTCATGCTGTGTCAGAAATCTGAAGATTTCTAGATGCCTCAGTTCTGTTCTATGGAAAACAAACAGAAAAGCAAAAGGATGCAAGAGAGAATAAATAAAGGTACATGGTGAAACAGCACAGGTAAATTATGACAGAGCAGGTATCCAGCACTGTCAGGGAAGGGACAGCTTCTTAAAGACCCTTAAAGTCTCTAGGACATTACCTTTAAGAGCAGCAGTGGGTATCCAGGGTAGGTCTGCCCAACCTTCCCCATCAGAACAGCCCAGACCTGCTCAGTCTGTAGACTGAGTGAATTGTGTGGGGGCAAAAAATTGGAAAAACCAACAGCCTAAAAGGCTATAACACTGATTCAGAAGAACATTAAACTATTACTTTATGCTGATGATATCCTACTGTTAATTAAGGACTTGCATGCTTCCTCTCCTGCTTATAATGAATATTGCTCTCTGAGTACAAAGTTATCTTCGCACAAAATTAATGACTCTGAGACTGCAGTGATACAGGTTTCTGGAGTTTGCCCTTCAGTCCTGCTAACCTCATGGAATCTTAAGTGGGCACCCAAAAATACAGTACAAATACTTAGGGGCTGATATTAACAAAGCCCCAGACAATGTAATTAAAGATAATTTAAATCCAATTATCAAGCAGGTAGGAAAAAATTTGGAGGCATGGCCAGAGCTAAACATGTGTGATTCAGTAGGACAGATTCTTCCCTCATTTGCTGTCCCATCAGGTTGTTAAAGCAGGAATGAGGACACCGTGTATGTCAGCACCCTCAGAGTCACTGCCATAAATGATCTCATGACAATACTTCCCACTGGCAGCAACAGCTGTGCATGTGCTGAGATTACTTTAAGCACAGGTGTACATAAATAACTATAAATAATGAGAACAATGAGAAATTCTAACAATTACTAATAATTATATTCCTAACCCACACCTGGAAAAAAAAAAAAAAGACATACATATAAGAATACTTAACCTACTACTGAAACTCAGATATTATTTTTTAATGCACACCAGTGGTTCACACAGGTATTATATTCAGCACTGCAGAATTTAATAAAGCCTAATCTGTACTACCAAGTTTGTGTTTATCCACAGCCCAGGCTTCTGATGCTGTAAAACAGCAGGATTCCTTTTAAGTCACTATAAAACTTCGTGAATAGCTACAGCAAATACAGTATATTTCAGGTGTCAGAAATCTCAGGATGTTAGGATGAATTAAAGATGCCACATGAAACATCTGAAAACTACCTATAACCCTCAGGATGAGAAATGTTGATATTCTTCCTGAATATATAATTGGCCCAATTTCATACACCAAAATATCATGCTGGTTTTTATGTTTTTTTTTTTTATTCCTAAAAGGAATGATTTTGAATGAAATGACAGTATTTTAGGTAAGTTCATCTTTTTTCCCCTGCCTCATTCTGCAAACTAATATAGCTGTTAAGCACAGGTTGCACTTCAGCAATGGCTTGAATGGAAATATCTTTCTGGAAAGCACATTAAATCCTTTGTGATGAAAAGAATTATATAAATATAATAAATTACTTTTGCAGCAGCTTGAAAAATTAAATCATGACAGACAGTCTTATTCAAATGCTTTTCTAAATGGCAGGATTTTTGGCCATTCCAAATGTTCTGTGGAATTAATTTTAACTTTGGAAAAAAGGCAGACAAGATCCATTCCAACAAATGTGCTCAGATTTTTCAGTCTGTTGTGGGATTATCTGGGCAGGGCAAAATAGCAGAAATAATCCTGCTGGAGAAATGGTCGATGCTGTTGTGCATGATATCCACCTACAAAACACAAAGCTCATGTGCACTAGGGAAAGTAATGATACATATTTATGATAGGATGGAGAGTTGCAAATAAAAGATGTCCATGAGAGAACAGTCAGGGCAGCAACAGGACAAACTGAGAAGCCATTGCTGGTATGAGAGTATGATCCATACTATACATTATGACTCTTAAGGAGGGTATCATCCTGCTATAAAACAGATTTCGTAACAGCTCTACAGCAAACACATGGAAGGTAACACTGTGAATCAGTAACAAAGTTTGCAGAGAATGCTCAGCACACAGGATTGCTCTTCAAACCTGCAGCTTGAGAGGTGTGTGTTTCTCCTTCCCAGATACCCAAATTCACAGAATTACATACTTAGCAAATTTCCGCATGGGAAATTGCGAGCTTTCTGCACATCCATTCAAGCTGCACTGACTGTGTGTAGAGTTAAATTCACCAGAATATCTAAATCGACAGAGAGACTTAGAATAATCAAAGATCTCATTAAGATGTTAACATCATTGTTTAAGAACAAATGGAACAATTTAAAGAGCCTCAAGGACATTGTAGTTCCCTCTTTCTGACCCATGTTTGGTTGTAAAAAACAAAAGGTCCTCTCATAGATGACTAATTGCAGTTAGAAAAGAATGGAAATTAATAGAGGCAGGTTAGTGCTAGCGTTCCTCAAGAGCTGGTTTAGGGTGAACTGGTTCAGTTTATTGGTAAGAGGTTGTGCACAGCAAACTAACAGAGCCTGCTTACATTCTTAAATTATTCAAGGTTTTTAAACAAAAGATTAACTGTAAATAGTTTCAGAAAGATCTGTCAGAAACTGCCAGATAAAATCACAGATGAAGGTCAGGGTCAATAAATGCAAAGTAAAGTATATAGCAAAAATACTAGTGACCATACATTCTCAGTGTTATGCGCTAAATAAGTAAAACTTTCCTTAGAGAGAGACATATCACTGCTGGTCTGAGAAGTAAATAAATTAGAAGAAAGTAAAAAAGGACAGAACAGGAGACATCACTGTGCAGTTGCATTATTCTAATATGTGCCTGAACCCTAAATACCTGCTGCAGTTCTGGTCTTAGCCTCAGCAATGATCCAAGAATTACTGGAAAGAGTTTGGAGATAGATTATGAAAACAATTAAAGGAATTGAGCAGCTTCATGTCCAGGACAGATGATAGGTTAGGCTTTGGTACTGTAGTAAAAAGATTAGTGAGGGTGTTATGAGGAAAAAGTTCTCAGCTGGCAGAGTAGGGGAATAAAATGGTTACTTTTGGTATCTCTCAGAATACAAGAACCATTTAATGGTTTAATGCAAATTTGAAATGAACGGATCAGTACTTCTAGTCTGGAGAAAGGAGGCCGAGGGGAGACCTGATCACTCTCTACAACTACATGAAAGGAAGTTGGAACAGGCTCCCCAAGGAAGTGGCTGAGTCACCATTCTGGATGTATTTAAAAGACATGTAGATGTGGTGTCCCTACATGGATTAGTGTTGGACTTGGCAGTAGTAGGTTAATGGTTGGATTCAATGATCTTAAAGTCCCTTTCTAGATGATTCTATGTTTCTACACATGCTGGGTAATTAAACTAAAGAACTACTTGCCACAGGGTGTTCAAAACCACCAGCATGTTCCACAGGACATACAGGACAATAGATCAAGGGCTATGAAAGAAAGATGCCACTGTTAGCTTGGGAAACCTCCTAGATGTGAATGACTGAGAAGCTACAAGGATATTGCTGTATGCTTGCCCTACCCTTACTTTCTTCTTTACCTGGTGTTTACTGCTTGTGTAAGAGGGAAAACTGATGTGACCCACTACAGCTGTTGTCTTGACAGATGAGGTACTTGGGTATGTTTACCCAAGATGAGCAGCAGAAGTGCTTCTGCAGTACATGTGTAATACTGCAGCTCTTGGAGCATTATTGTCTGCCAGAGTAATGCCATAAACCATTTAGGTTGAAAAAGGAGATTAAGAAGACAGATCTAACAGAAGACAGTAAGTTTAAGGGAACAGGAAACCCATTTTTGACACACAGTTGCAGGTTGCAGCCAAATCACCAGTACATGAAAACAATCAGCCTGTGCTGGATACTAACTGAAGACAGAGGCAGAAAAGAGCTGTTTGGAAGAGAAGAAAACCACTCTGCATTTCTGTTTTGCTAAGGAAATGATGCAGGGAAACACTGTCTCAACTGATAGAACTGAACTTAAATGGGGGACTAGTTTCTCATCTCAAATCAGGGTGGCAGTAGAGAAGCCAGAGAATCAGCTATCTGACAGATCTTCACCAAAATTAATGCCATTTAACGCTGATATATCTAAATTGCCTAGTGTTACAGAAATCAGTGTAGCTGTGTTAGGTTCTACCTATCCCAGTCAGTCTGCCTAGGTTTGCTTTCTTTCACCACAAGTCCCAACCTGAAAATTGTCTCTAAATATCCTCATCAGAAATTTAAGCTTGCTTTGTTGCTCTAGTTGTTTATGACACTGGTAGAAACTGAAGTTACTGAAGATCAGGCTATAATGTTTCATTTTAGAGTGTAATTTCCAGTGAACACTTTACAGTGTTCCTATCACCAAAGTTCGGTGCTGGACCTCTCCTTGGTAGCTGCAACTGCATGAAGCTGTTCCCTTTCAGAGACAGAAGAGGCCAATGATCATTTGGCTCTGTTTCTTTATCTACAGTCAACTTTTCTAACAGGGTTTGGAAGGTAAACTCTTGCTCTCTAATTTTTGTCCTGTCATCTGGCTTGTTGACTTCAATTGCAAGTTCTCTGGGGCAGGGCTTTTTTGTCTCTGTGCAGTGCCTGCAGTCTCAGTCTGGGTCTCTAGGTGCTACCACACTGCAAACTATATATAATAATATTTTTTTATTTGATCAGCTGTCTTGTAATGGCTTTTTTTCTTCTGGGCTTTAAACTTTTTTTATTTCGTTGCATCCTTGCCCTAATTTCAAAGATGGAAAATAATAGGTTTTCTAGAGAACAATCCCAAATGTCATATCTACAGCTGATCTGCAATTTAATATAATGGTTCTTTCCTTTTTGAGGATTTTTTTCCTTTCAAATATGAATAATATCATTTGTCTGATGTTACTCAATCTCTGTTTTAATTTGAAATCCTATTTTTAATCAATTAGGAAAAAATGACCTAATTAAGGAGTAATTTAGGCCAGCAACTTAAACATTGTTTTATAAAGTAGTTGCATTTAATTGAAAATGTGCTCAACTACTGCATTGCATTAGCAAGTAATTTGGAAGAATCAGGAATCAGCCAATGGGACCGCCTGACTGCTAGTTCAGAAGTGATAGTGACAAAGCTGATGTCCCAAGGAGTCTGATGAACTTGGGTTTTATTAATAGCTTTGCTACAAGCCTTAGGTTCCAAGCAACTACAGCCTTTCATTACGCTAGACCAAACACACAGCAAGTGACTGCTGGCTCCTGGGAGTCAGCACTGAATAGTTCTGGAATGATGTGATGGATAAAAAGCTCAAAAAGGAAGAAGAAGACAGAGAGGGGATCCACCCTTACTGTGCTCACCCACTGTCACTAGCTCAGTCAGTAGCAAAGCTAGCACTAGCTCTTGGCTGCCAGAGTAGCCCCATCCAGAGAACCAGGATGTCACTAGCTAAGGCACACGCTAATACAAGTGGAAAAATCCACACCACCTTTTTTTCTCTGTATTTTTCCCTTAGTTGGTAGAGATCTTAGAACAAGACTTGACAGAACTTTGTCTAAAATAGTCCATGTGCCACAAAAGGACTCACTAGCAGTTTTTAAGAAAAGCAGGTTTTTTTGAAAAGCTCACTAGCAGTTTTTAAGAAAAAATACTCAGCTTTGGTACCCAGAGGTTATGTTACAGTTCACAGCTCTGCACTGGCTGCCATTAGCACCAGTATGGCTCTCTACTCTATCACTGGCCTGGTCTCTCCACTAGTGCTTTGACTGTGTGACCAAACTTCTGGATGGGGGGAAGACTGTGGACATTGTCTGCCTGGACTTTGGTAAGGCCTTTGACACCGTGCCCCACAGCCTTCTCCTGGAGAAGCTGGTGAATCATGGCACAGACAAGTGTACTCTTCACTGGCTAAAAAAACTGACTGAACAGCTATGCCCAGAAAGTTGTAATTAGTGGGGTGACATCTTGTTGGTGGCCAGTCTTGTTTAATATCTTTATCGATAATGTGGATGAGGGGACGACACCAAACTAGGTGGGAATGTTGGTTTGCTTTGAGAGCTCTACAGAGGGACTTGGACAGGTTGGATCAATGGACCAAGACCAACTTTATGAGGTTCAGTAAGGCCAAGTGCAGGGTCCTGCATTTTGGTCACAACCCCGGGCAATGCTACAGGCTTGGGGAATAGTGGCTGGAGAGCTGCCCAGCAGAAAAAGATCTGGGGCCGCTGGTGGACAGTTGACTGTCTGGATGAGCCAGCAGTGTGCCCAGGTGGCCAAGAAGGCCAGCAGCATCCTGGCCTGTATCAGGAATAGAGTGTCCAGCAGGAGTAGGGAAGGGATGGTGCCTCTGTAGTCGACTTTGGTGAGGCCTCACCTTCAGTACTGTGTTCAGTTCTGGGCCCCTCACTACACTGAAGGGCTCAAGCATGTCCAGAGAAGAGCTACCAAGCTGGTGAGGGGTCTAGAGGTCATATGAGTGAGAGGTCATATGCGGAGAGGCTGAGGGAACTGGGAATGTTTAGTTTGGAGAAGAGGAGGCTGAGGGGAGACCTCATTGTCCTCTACAACTACCTGAAAGGAGGCTGTAGAGAGGTTGCTGGTGGCCACTTCTTCCAGGTGAGAAGTTGCCCACTTCTGGCCCAATGACAGGACCAGAGGAAATGCTCTGAAGTTGCAGCAGGTGAGATTTGGATTAGATATTAGGAAGAATTACTTTACTGAAAGAGCAGTCAGGCACTGCAACAGCCTGCCCAGCGAAGTGGTTGAGTCACCATCCCTGGAGGTATTTAAGAGATGTGTAGATGTGGCACTTCAGGGCATGCTCTAGTAGCCAAGATTGTGGGGGTTTTGTGTGTGTATGGTTGGACTCAGTGATCTCAGAGGTCCTTTCCAACCCTGACAATTCTGTTATTCTGTGTTCTTAACTGAAGCAGCACCACTATGCAGATGATTTTAGCATCAGAAAGAGGGATGCATACACCTGTCTGACATTTTTTGCTGTCTATGCCCTGTTTCATTCTCATTTATTATTGTTGCTTTTAGCATCGTGTATTCACAGCAGCAGAGAAGAAGAAACAATTACGACTTGACTCTAAGCATCGACACATTCTTGAGGGGCCACTGGTTTCCACCTGATCACCTGAGGTTGCTTTACTGCAGAGTAGGTATCACTGGATAAACTTATCAGTGCATTATTTATTCATACTCGTCAGAGCTTTTCCTCAGATAACAGCTCTCAGGGAAACACTTACAAAAGCTTCCATACTGACAGAGCCCTTGCTGCATGTTACTGCTTCATGACTGGGAGCAACAGCACTGTATTCAATTTAAAAAAAACATACCCAGAGAACGCTTGCAGGCTCAGATCACTCCACTTTTACGTTAATATTTTCTGTCATTGAATTTCATTTTGGGACACTATTTTCTGAATCTTTTAAGTGAAGTCTGAGCTACAGAGGAAGCAAGACACATTGGTATCAAGGTGGCTGTAACACCAAGGAAGTCCCAGGAATCTGAGAGCTGGTCTCTAAAGCCCTAGGAGGAACGCATGCACCTTTGTGATGCTGCAGAAGGGACACTTTCATGGAGGGAACAGATATTTGTTGTTCAGGCAATTTAGTCAACAGCTACTGATGCCTTACTTCAGGCAGCAACCAGTCTCATTTGGCCAAGCAAAGCATGGAACAGCAGCCACATAAAACTCACTGAAGATGAGCTGTACAGCACAGCTGGTGCTCTGCATATCACCTCTAAAATCAAGTGTGCCTGGATAAAAGAACTCACAGCTTTTCTAGTCAAATACTGAGTTCCCTGGGAGATCTATGTGAAGATCGCCTCTTCCTCTTTCCCTTAAGTCGATAGTAGCAATACATTATCAGATTGCCTTTTTTCCCAGATACATTAAGTGTAGTTTGACAAAGGTGAAAATATTGGCTGTTTGCAGTCTGACACAGAGCTGGCAAAATCCTGCGCCATTCAAAAGTATCAGCTTTGATTTTAAATTGTGTCATACTTCAGGAGAGAGGATGTGCAGTCACGTAACCTGGTGGGCTCCTTCAGTGACAGCTTCATTTTAGCCTTCAGGCAGCATGAGCTCTGGAAACAACGGTGCAGAATCCCAATCTTGCTAAGCTGTATTCACATATGAAACCCGCCACTACCAACAGGGTCTCTAGATTTTCAAAGACTTCAGTGCATGACACATCTCGTCTTCATCTATTCATCTTACATGAATGGACTAAATTGCCCTTCTGAAAGTGCTGACCTCCCCCACCTTGGTTATTGAGGAAGAACAGGCACCAGCATGCACTTTGCCATTTTAAATAACTAAAACCCGGTCATCCAAATTCCACCAAAAGAGCTTGTAGCAAAGATGGGGCCTGTTTGATGCATAAAGTACAAGAATACAAAGCAAAGCATAATGAATATTTCTTTGCCTTCAACCCAAACATAAACACACCAGAACAGTCTGACCTGTGCAGTGTACAAGTGTTTTGTACCACAGTAACACTGCTGATAACCAGCAACACAGTAAGACTTCGTAATGCAGCTGAGCAGATGTCTCTAAATTGCATGGAACCGGAAAGGGAGACGTATCCTGAACATAAGATGAGCGACGCTAGGAGATTATATTCCTTTCCCTTTTCTTTATGGGGAGAGCTGAGAAGCATAAAAAATATGAAGGGGAAGCAAGACAAAACAGGGAAGAATAATGTCATTGCAATTCTGTTCCAGCTTCCCTCCTGGAAGAGCTCTTGAGCCTGATCACAATGACCTCAGCCATTGAAAGCATCAAGTTCTGTAGCCATCAGGGTTAGCTACACAGCATCAGCCTCATTTACATATGCAGCTAATATAGTATAAGATTGTTAAAGACTAATTGTTAATGATTAATAGTGACTAAGAGCTAACCATTGACAACATGCATTTGCTAATGAATATCGATCTAGAAAAGTGTTGTTTTGAAGTTTGAAACTCACCTGATTTATCAGATGTTTAAACAGTTCCATCACCGCAATTGCTAATTCCCTAACTGAAATATGTATATGAAGCACAAATATTCATTTTCAAGAAGCTGTAACATTTCAAGTGACCTACAGAGAATTCAATACACAAACCCATTGAAACTTAGAAAGGATTTCAAGCCCAAACCTCTCTGCATTCCATCCAAAACCATCAAAAGCAAGCATTACAGCTGCTTTAGTAAACATGGCAACCTTCAGGCTGTGTGATCAACTGAAAATCCCTTAATTTGGTGCATGGACTAAGGATCCAGTTGGATCCTTCTGCCAAAAGGCACATCAGTAGGACCAGGATTTCTTCCACCATCTTTGGAGGCCAATGTTTGTGTTGAAGGGCATAGAAGAAGAGCACTACCTCAGCAGGGTGACTGCCGGTACTCAATAATCCACTTTGGAGGCACCTAATTCTGTCTTGCAGCACAGAGAAACTCTATCTGACCATCCTGTGCTAAAGCAAAGATTTTCTAACAAAGGAAAAACCCAATCAAAACGACATTATCCCAGCTGTATAATGACTGCCACAGATACAGTGCAGAGGAAGTCTTCAGACACAGAATAGGAATGGGCTCATGTCTCTATTTCATAAGAATCTCCACAAAGAGGACTGGGAACCAGTAAAGGAAGATGTAATATGGAAAAAATATCTGGATGACAAAGCCAGAGAATATCTATTTAGAAAACAGGTAAATAGGTTGGGATTTTTTTAACTAAGGATAATTAACCACTTGACAAAACCATGAATAGAAGTAGCAAATTAGAAAAATACAATGGTCCATTATTAATACAATAGAAAAAGCAATTGTCCTTTCTGCCCCTGAAATCAATGAGCTATCCAAACTCTCAGTAGGTAGGAGAGACAGGATTTTCCCTTAAAAGTAAAAACAATTAGTGTTGATTAATCAGCATCAGACTAGATATTTGAGATGGTCCACAACTGCAGTGTATAAGCACTTACAAATGGTTGTCTTGACTGAGTGTAACGATGTTTTACAAAATAAAAATTATGTACTTAAAACATAGGATGATAGTCTGGCTGGGTTTTGTTTGCTTTACATCTGGAAGGGAAGGCTGATTTTTACACACCAGCTCTGACTTTTAAAGTTAATTTGAAACCATTCATTTTCAAATGGTGGCTTCTAAATTGGTGTCAAAGCTGAGTTTTCATTTGTCCAAATGAAAAACTAACACTGCATCATTTTATTCCTACTTGTAACACAAAAGCTGCTTATAAAATGTACATAATATGAACCCTTAACAATTATAAATCCCTTGTAGAAGCCCAAACCAACCAGAAAGTTCAGGAAGAAACATAAAGGCAACATTTGCGTCAGAGGCAAACTCGGCTGAGCAGATGAGTAGCTTTCCCTCTCCTAATGGAGCGGTGCTGCTCCTGGCTACTGTTGTTAGAGACGGCAGCAGTGATGGGCACTGGATCAGAAAGTCTGAGCTGTGTGAGGGGGGCCAGCATAACAGGTGTCAGGCCAAGTCAGAGAAATGTGCTCTGCATGTCTGGTGCCAGAATGCACTGATTTAAGAGCTAAAACATAACCAACAGTAAACCCAAATGAAAAAGGATTAGATGGCGGGGAAGATTATCCTATAAATAGGCCCTCTCTTTGGCTTTCCTTTGATACAGCCAGGAGCCAAGGAGACCCATGTTTCCAGTGCTAAAATGGGCTACCTGAAGGTATTTAAACATTTTATAAAGAACGAGAGGCTGAGGGATTAGAAGTTATGGGAATTCACTGAGCATTTGTGAATTAGCATCAAAGAATATCTGACTCCATGGAAAGTTTGAAAAGCAGTGCTAAATGGAAATACCATTATAGAAGGAAAATCATATGAACAGATTTTCTTGTTAAAAACAATGTTGTTGTTATTTAAATACAGCTCCTTATACATGTATGTTAATTTCTCTCCTGAACTTTAAGATACAGAGCAGACTGAGAATTTCTATGCACTCTTGCTTATCGTGGAAGCACAGGGGATATTAACTTTGGTAAGAGGATTAGTGGATACTCAGTCTGGGTCTAGAGTGGGACGTCACGTCATGACTACAGCCTACATAGCCCATACAAATACTAAATGCTGCAGCTGTATGTGCTAAAGAAAGGCAGGTGAAAAAAAAAAACAAACAAACCACAACTTTATTTCAGGAAGAAAAGAACAGTGCAAACAGCTAGATAGGAATGTGGTTGTGTGACTGAAAAGCCGTGTCCAGCAGGTCTAAGTGGTACAACATCCTGATGGACACGCAGATGCTGAAAGCCATTTCTGAGCCTGTGTGTCTGAATGTGTTTATTGCAAACAATGGTTCATGCTGCTTCCTGTGCCAATGGTCTCCAACTTGAGAACACCAGAAACCAAACCCCAGACTGGTCCTTTTTACCACTACTACTAGAAGTAGTAGCCCCAGGAAACAAAGTCAGTGCTGGAAATAATAACAAAAAATTGTTCTCTCTCTGCAATTCAAGTTACTGAGGTTATTCATGGTAATTCAGATGCTGCACACTAACAACCAGCTTTAGTAAGTCGCATACAACATCACTTTTGAAACTGTAGTAGCAGCAGTATTTGGTTCATCTCACCCCCACTGAAACAGACTGAAGTTTGCAAGGGGTGAGGAAGGTGGTGAGAAAGTTGAATCTGACTCCAGAAGACCTTCCAGTTTTCTCTTCTGGGTTTTAGTTTGAGAGGACTATAGTGTCATTACTGTAAGGGGACTGGGACCTTTTAATGAAAGACCTTAAGGGTCTATGCAGAATGAGGCAGATCATGAGTTTGATGAAGTGCAGTGCTGTGGTCGATTCTAGGAACCTTTTAGCTGCCCCCAGAAAAAGCCTATTGGATTTGCCCACTGGTTGATTGCTGCCATTTCCCATCAGTATTCTGTCTCCCTTGTTTGCAGGCAAAAGCTACCTGCACCCCACTTATGACATGCGCACAACATCCCAGCCAAGGTCACTTGCATGAGCGGTACAAGTGGTACATGGGGAAAAACAGCATCTTTCAAGCCCAGCTCAGCATCCTGCAGCAGGCCCTCTCTGTACCACACACGTGCCATGGCACCCTGTTTTCAAACGACAGGTCCCCCCACAGTGGAAACCTAGAGCCAAATGTCAGCCTCTCCCCCAGCCCCACCCCTGCCATGGGGAGCAGAGGGCACAAGCAGCTCAGTCCTGAAGATTTAGCAGAACCTGAGTAATATCGCTAGTTTTGCTGGGGACATGGTCCTGGGAATGGGTCACAGGCTGGGGCCATTGCAGACGCAGTGCCTGGATGTGCCAGTGGCTCCAGAGGGAGCCCAGAGGGCTGGAGCCTGGATACCTCCCATCCCGTACCAAGCCTCCTGTGGCCATCTCACAGGTCCCCTGGCTGGTTGTTGAGCACCACCCTGGGCTCCTGGGCCAACCCCTGACACCACATAGGGGCTGAGGGGTGGAGTGGGTGTTGGGGCTCAACCCTAGGCATTTGGCCGGGGATTGTGGGGCTGGAGACCTGGCTCCTGGTCCCCAGCCCTGGTTGTGCGGTCTCCCCCCAGGGTTGTGGGGCTCAGCAGCGCAGACTGAGTCAGTCATCTCCCAGGCTTGAAAATGGAACTTAAGTTCTGTGTTCATACTCTTATGACAGTGATTGATTTATGACCTTGTCAAAGTCCACACTTCTATAACGAGCAGAAGCTGTAATTAGCTTAAGGATGGGCAGGGCTGTCCCCAGACAGGAGCAGGGCAGGTGACAGCATCCTCCTTGGCAAAGGCAGCTTACCTTCTTCCAAGAAAACCCTGGGGAGGTCTCTTCCCAACTCCTCTAAAAGAACATGCACACAAGTGGTTCCTGTGTGGCAATTTGTGGGGACAGTGCCACTGGCCCAGTTGCCCTCACTTGCTGCAGACAAACCCAGGACTGAACCAGCTCTTCCATCCTTGGTGAGAAAGGAACTTATCAGTGAGAAAACAGCCAAACTACATCTTGGATTTCACATGTCACACTTATACAGTACTTTCTTTATTTATCAACTAATTACTAAGTGTTTAATAATCAGACAATATTTGTAAACTAATAATTCATTATTATTTAAATACTTGTAAAATGATTATTCAACATGTACTTGATACTAAACTATGATACTTATAATCAAATGATAACAGCAATTGATTAACAGCCATGTCAAGAGACCCCTGGTGCTGCAGCAAGCAGGAGCTGCTGATGGGAAGCTGCTGACAACTTGTAACCCCCACAGAAACTAATGCTCCAACTGTAAGTGAAAAGTATGGCATTTTAGGATTGATAATATAATTCATTTATCCATGTAACACACTCAAAATGCTGAAGTCAGAAGACTGCAGTGTTAGTTAAACAGGTTGTTGTAGGTGATTCCCTTCTGAGGGGAACAGAAGATCCAATATTCCAGCTAGACCCTCCTGTCAGAGAAGTCTGCTGCCTCCCTGACGTCCAGATAAAGGAAACCTCCTAGCCTGGTACAGCCCTTGGACTTTTCCCATTACTGCTCTTCCATGTGGGTGGCCATGAAGCTGCAAAACACAGTCCAAGGGGAATCAAAAGAGACTGCAGGGCCTTGGGATGGTTGGTAAGGGAATCTCAAGCATAGGTTATTTTCTTTTCTCACTCCTTCCAGTTGTGGGCAGTGACGCTGGAAGAAACAGATGGACCCAGTCACATAGCGCTGGTGTCACCACCATAATTGCAGGTGTTTTGATAATGGGATGGCCTACACAACACCAGGCTTGCTGATGTTGGATGAGATTCACCTTTCTCAAAGGGAGAAGAGGGTTTTTACTCACAAGCTAGCAGAGCTCATTGACTGAGCTTTAAACAAGGCTTGAAGGGGAAGGGGGATAATATCAGGCTTGCCTGTGACAAGCTATGGGATGATATGCCAAGGTTATAGGGATGGGATGTTAGCAAGGGCCCACAGCCTGTTGCTCTGCGATGTGCTGCCTACACTCTGAATGCTTTAGGTCTCACAGAGATTAGCCAGAGGCTCCTGAGGAAATCCTGAGCCAGGAGCCAAGAAGGAAACATAAGTGAAATGCTGGCATAAAGGAATTAAGGGTATTCCTCTAAGAAATTGATATTGCTGCCAGCCGACCTGAAGTGCCTTTACATCAATGCACGCAGTATAGGCAACAGCCAGATGAGCGGGAAGCCATCATGTTGCTAGAAAGCTACAACCTAATTGCCATTACTGAAAGTTGGTGGGGTGAATCCCATGACTGCAGTGTGGTCATTGATGTCTGCACAAGCTGTTCAGACGGTACAAGCGAGGAAAGAGCGGTGAAGGGGTTGCCCTCTATGTCAAGAAATTGATAGACTGAGAAGAGGCCTCTGAAGGATAGCCATAAGCAATTTGAAAGCTTACGGATAAGAAGAGACTGTGGCAACAAAGGGAGCCTTGTGGTTGGTGGCTACTACAGGCTGCCCGATCAAGGGGAGTCTATTGACTAAGTCTTCTTACTCCACCTACAGGAGTCATTGTGCTCACAAATTTGCACCCTGCTGGGGGACTTCAATCCCTACAACATCTGCTTGAAATGTAGCACAGCGAGCTGTAGACAATCCAGGAGATTCGTGGAATGCATTCTTAAGCCAGACATCCCTACCAGAGGTGATGCGATACTGGATCCAATGGTCACCAGTGCAAGCAAGCTAATTGATGACATCAAGATTGGAGGTAGACTGGGCTGCGGTAATCAGGCACTGGTGGAGTTTGCAGTCCTGAGGGATATGAGGGCCATGGATCAGGTGAAGAGTCAAGTCAGGACCCTGAATCTGAGGAAAGCAAACTTGCAGCTCTTCAAGGAGTTAGCCATTAGGACCACTGAGGAACTGCCCTCAGGGAAATAGGAGCAGAACAGAGCTGACAGGTCTTTACAGACACTTTCCATAAAGTGCAAGAATTCTCAATCCCCAAGTGTAAGAAAGCAGGAAAGTAAGGCAAGAGACCGGCATGGATGAGTCAAGACCTGCTGGTCAAACTGAAGGGGAAGAAGGAGATGCACAGGCAGTGGAAACAGGGACAGGTATCCTGGAAAGGGTATAGAGATGCTGCCTGGTTGTGTAGGGATGGGGTCAGGAAGGCTAAGGTGCAACTGGAGCTAAACTTGGCAAGGGACACAAAGAATAATAAGAACAGCTTCTACAGGTATATCAGCCAGAAAAGCAAGTTCGAAGAAAGTAGAGGCCCCCAAATATGCAAGACTGGCAAACTGGTAATAACAGACAAGGAGAAGGCAGAGGTACTCAACAACTTTTTTGCCTCAGTCTTCACTGGCAACCTCTCTTCCCACACCTCTCAAGTGGATGGACTGCAAAGAAAGGGACTGGGGGAGCAAAGTCTCTCCCACTGTAAGAGAAGGTCAGGTTCATGACCACCTGAGAAATCTGTATATATATAAGTCTATGAAACCTGATGACATGCATCCTAGTGTCCTGAGGGAATAGGCTGATGTAGTTGCCAAGCCACTGTCCATGATATTTGAAAAGTCATGGCAGTCAGATGAAGTCCCCAGTGACCGGAAAAATGGAAACAACACATCCATTTTGTAAAAAGCTAGGAAGGAAGACCCTAGGAACTACGGACATGTCAGTTTCTCCTCTGTGCCTGGGGAGATCATGGAACTCCTAGAAGCTGTGCTAAGGTGCACAGAGGACAGGGAGGAGATTCAAGACAGCCAGAATGGCTTCACCAAGGGCAAGTCTTGCCTGACCCAACCTCATAGCCTTCTATGATGGAGTGACTACATCAGTAGACAAGGAAAACACTATGGATGTCACATATCTGGACTTCTGTAAGGCCTGTGACAAAGTCAAACCAGGACAACCATGCTCTCCTGTTGAAGAACCCAAGTTAGCATCTGTATTTAACTCTTTTCTTATGTGTACATACAAAGGTATTACCTGTTTAAAGTGTAATTAGGTAGGTCATCTAAGTTGTCTTTTGCTTCTGGTTTTATGCACCACTTTAAAACTCTTTCTTGATTTTGCTGCATGAGATTTCACATAGAAGAAATTTGTCATGTTTTGGTCTTTCTAGAGGGATACCTGTGTGGCTTCAGGTTTACATAGGCAACTATTTTCTGGTGTGCAAGACATGCACAAGATGTTGAGCTTTGGTAACAGGTTGCTGCAAAAAGCGTGGCTTGTAGGGTGTTGTGGCAGTTTAATTTTGAAGTTGAGGGGATTTTCTTGTTAGCAAAACCTGCTTTGTTGTCTGACATGTGGGTTGCATGGACTTGCTGCCAAAGATATGGAGTTGTACTCTCAAAAGGGCTTATATATTACTGGTAGGAATTTTATCTAATGATTTATGATCTAAGTGCCTACACTCTGTTTTTCAAGTGACCTGGGCCAGAGTCGGGGAAGTATTTTGGAGGCCAGAGTTATAGGGAAGCTCAATAGAAGGATTACCAAAACAGCTCATAAATGCTTCCAAATCTGCACCATGGGACCATTTTGGAGAAATGCACCTGCCAACACCCTTGAGTTCTCTTTAATTTTCAAAAATTCAAGAGTTCTTGACTGAGGAAGATGATATTTGAATATAAAGTTAATTTCAAAGCACTGAATTTTTAAAAATGCAAACTTCCTCTAGAAACAGCAGAATATTGTTGTGATATCAAAAAGGGAGGGGTAAGGAAGTTTGGGTTTTGTTTTTTAAAAAAATATGTAAACATTTAGGCAAAATATAAATGAATCTCTTTGAAACAGATAATCCAGTCTCTATTCCTCACTTTCTTTCTATGGAATCTTGGTGGTAAAAAATTACTGTCACAGCTAGGCAGGGAGCAATTGCCTCTAAGGGCTGCAGTCAAGGAGGCTGGATGGCCTCCAAAACCAGTCAATGTCCAATGATGGCATGTTACTTTGCAGACCAGTCCCACAGCAAGCCACATCCCTGCAGTTTCTAGACCTGTGATACATCCTGCTTCCCCAGGAGAGTGAAGCAGCCCAGCCAGGCACTGACTAGCTGTCTTAGCCTGTGTCGCGGTATGACCCTCCCGTGCCATTTAATGTTCCTTGCACTGAGTGTTTCACCAGCACCACCACATGCAAACATTTGGACATGACTTCTACTCTGTTACTCTAGCCCCAGTTGTTCGTTACAGAAAGCCATGTCATCAGAAATGCTTCCACCCCATCCTTCACTTTTTAAGCCTCTGACTAGATAATGCATGGCTTTCATTTTCTCTTGCTCTATCTCTACAGGCAGATGGGGTGATAGAAAGACAGACATCAGTACAGACACCAAAAGAAGGAGGTAAAATCAGAAAGAATATGCAGCAATTTTCATTTACAAACAATTTTGCTTCTCATCTGTCCTTAGTAGCTGGGATGAATGCAACACAGCTGCTCCCCTGCTTATATACCTAACAACTACAGGGCCAATCACTCAAGCCTTGAATTCCTGTGAAGGGATATCCTTCCCCTCAAAAACAGGTGAAAGCTGTGTGCCTGCCTACCTAACAGTACAGGGGAGGAAGTAGCACTCTAGTGTTTCTATGCTACCTCTGTCTTTAGCAATCTGCTTTTTTCCACTCCCAAATGTAGAAAACTGCTTGTTTACTGCATTTCCAGACCATAAACTACCTGTCTCCTTGGCATACAATGACTTTTTCATACATGCAGTGTTGGAACCAGCAACCTGTTACTGCAGAGATGTTTAATTCCTTGCAGAGCTCACCAACGGGGTGCCCCTACTCACCTTACACTTAGCTTTGGAATCCTCTGCTCCTGCTGCAGACTACAATAAGGCAGGTGTTTGTGCCCAAAGGCATGGCTACTTTTTTCCAAATACTGACTGTCTTGGCTTACAGAAGATGGGAGTTAAACCTGCCTGTCTAACATTGCATAATTAAGCTCTTTACATACTCTGTATACACCCTTTATATACTGTCCTTTTGTCAGCTGAGGAAGTTAACTTTCTTCCTAGTGATGGCTGTGAAAGGACTGCAAATAATGCGTTTTGCTTTAGTCGTTTCCAAGTGATGTTTATACTTTTCAAGAGCTCTTTTCAGCTTCCCACAGTAGCTGAGAAGGAGCATAGACAGAACAATGGAATATTCTGTACGGAAGCCGTCACTGTCACTATACAAATGGGGGTTGGGCAGGGTCGAGGGTAACCTGCGATCACTGCTTGGGAAGGAACCAATTCCCTGGGTGGTGATTAACTTGTACTATTATTGTTGCTGTTGTTGTTGTTATTTCCTTTTTCTGTTACTTTTCTATTAAACAGTCTTTATCTCAGCCCACGACGTTTTTGTTTCTTTCCATTTCCCCTTATTTTCTCCCTCTTCCCCCTGCCCTTCTATGACAGAAGGGGGAGACCAGCTGCCTGGTCTTAGCTGCCAGCTGGGGTTAAACCATGACATAGGCTCTATACACACTTTATGTACAGGGTACTCTACATTCTGGACAATCCCTCAGCAATCTGACATGGATGCAACAATGACAATGATATAGCTGACCTAAATAAAATAAATGCATGTTATACTACTTTAATGCACTTACAAGATCAACTTGCATGACAGCAATTTTAAGTCATCATAGCTTTATAGTGCTTGCTTGTTTAATGCTTCTTAAAACATAGTGATGCAATCAGAAAACTCCAGCTTTTGTTTGTTAGCACACAAAGGAAAACATCAAAGATGCTAATAAGTACATAGAAGTTAAATGGATGATCAAAGGGTCCTGATGGTAAAAGCCATACAGTGAAATATGCAAAATGAAATGGTTTTTCTGTGAAGCATAAGGATAGCAAAATGAAATAAAAAAATACATGTGCCTTGTGACACTGCAGGAATTACAAGTTTTCTCTGAGGCTGCCTCTGACCATTATGTACACTATTATACAAGAATTAAAACATTATTATAGCCACATGGTACTGATACTGTTTGTTGTTAATCTTAGCAGCTATCCCTTTCCTAACCTGCCTCTTTCACATTGTGAGAAACACCAGCTTACATGTAGAATGTAAGAGAGGACAAAGTCATCGAAGCAAAGGTTAAAAACAAAGTATAAAAGGGATCTATTAAAAATTTACGAAACAGTGATGAATTGGGCGCATCTCCAGGCTAGATGCACAAATTCTCTTTTCATTTTTAGGTTTGTATACATTTCACCCCGGCCGCTTATGTTTCTGTCTCCCCTCTCATTGGATGAGAAGTTAGAGCTCACATCCTTCCTGACCGCTTAATGTATTGGAGATTGAATTTACACCTTTTGACCTTGTAAAGTCTTAACACCCCTACTCCAAGAAGTCATTATCCTAAACATACCTTTGATTTGTTGATTAGACTACAAGTTGTCCCACAGTCTTTTGCCCCCTTCTACTGTCCATTATTAGTAATTCAAGCACTCTGGTGGTCATTTACTTCATCAGGTGGTCCTCTAGATGGACCTAGCCCACCTAGTAGTCTTCACAGCGCCCCCACCCCACTACCCTGACGACGTTATGTCCAATCCTGGTTATCTTTGGCCTTGGTGATACTCTCCTATTCTTTTAAGTTCCTGTTTTGAAGGTTGTATTTCCCCCCTTTGTTTTCCTTGCACAGATAACATCCTTTCCTTTACTCAGATAACATTCTGCTGAGCAAAAATAGTATTCAATTGCACAAGGATATTGATGATTTATCAGGAAAGGTGAGTGTATGAGACTCTACTATCTCTAGGCCCCTTTCAGGATATACACCCTGACCAAAGGATGCAAAGCAGCTGAAGCACAACTTTAAACCCGTTTCTCACAACATGATGGAATGAGCACTGTTGTCAGCATGCAAGAAACACTTCAGCATTAGCGATGTTGGGAATAAGGAGCTTTCCACAGTGGGGCAGCCAGTGCTGAATCTCCTTCCTGGACGAAGCAAACCACTGGGAAAGGCAAATGTCTGCACCAGAGAGAGCAACCTGTAACAACAGTCTTTGATATGTGGCAGGGTTGTGTACACCCCACTATCTGGAGTCACCACTGTTGCCAGGAACGTTGCTTCAGCATTTCTCCTGTCTAGACATACCATCATTTTGCCTGCGTGAGGCTGCTCAAGCTATCTCCTGCCCGTCAATCCCCTTAGAGGCCTCCACCAGACATGCCAGGAAGCTGACGTACACACACATGCTTGCTTTTGACACCACCCTTTGGAGGAGGGAGTTTTAGCAACTCCTTGCATAAGAGAAGAGAGGGGGGGGGGAAAAAAAAAGGAACATAAGAAATTTAAATTACATGTTCAGGGCTCCAGGGGAGTGTAGGGTAAAAGCCAGATGAATTCCTAGAAATAAAAGCTGAGGGTTCTCAGGAGCCAGGGTAAATGCACAGAAATGCCAACTAAGTGCTGGCTCCTGTGCACAAAGGTTTGCCATCCTGCACCCTCTTCTGCAGGGGAAGTCTAATTTAGTTTCAAACTCAGCAAATTTAGATTAAAATACAGCTCTGTTCCTCCTCCTCTGTGTGACAAAGGGAGAAGCTGCCGTGAATGAAGCAGAGATTCCCATGTTTCAATCTGACTCTACATCTGTATATTTGATGCTGTTTCTTCTGACTTTTCCTGCGTACCAGGTTTCCTCTTCAGCAACTGAGGCCAACAGACCTATTTAATCTTTTATATTGGCTACAGTGATAACTTCTTATTAAATATTTCATAATGTTGTACTGATAAAGAACATAAGACAAAACTTGGCATGAACGTGATCCAGAGGAGCATCTGCTTAAAAATAAAACACTTGGGAGAATGTGGAATGAAACAAGTAGCCATGTGGCTTGAAACAAAAATAAATTTAAGGTAAGCAGGTCAAGCCTATAATGAAGCTCTTGTAAACAAAGAAAATTCAAACAGCTCTACTAATCATTCCGGTTGGTTTGGAAGTGCTTCTTCAATGTACATTCTTAATGGTTAGTGGCTATTCTGCTTTCTAAAATCATATCTTACCATCTTTTTTAAGAAAGCGCATGGCTCCATAGGGCTGAAATGTAGAGAAATACAAGCATTAATTTAGCAGCCTGACTAGCCAAGACACAGATGTGTTGGGTGATAGCTGTTGTCCTTTGCAGGGTGTGTGCCATGGTGGCAGAGTGGCAGCTGGGAGCAATACACTGCTGTGACCAAGTGCATGTTTTCATTTAATGTGCAGTAATCCAAGATGGGTGTGGACACTTGAAATGACCTCTGTGGCTCCAACACTAACAGGAACCGAATGTGCAAACAGCTCCCCACTGGCAAGAGGGACCCATGGTTAAGCTAAAGCAAAGCTTCAGATGCACAAACCTGTTGCTGCAGCTTACTGCTGCCATTCTGTTTCACGGTGGGTGTGTGTGCCTATAAACTAAGTCAAGGGACTTGCATTTAGCAGCCCTTCTCAAACACTGCATAATACCCAAGACTACCACCATCCTTAAGCCTTTCTAATTTTTCCCAGCCCACAGGCTTGAGCATGCCAGACACAGAATTGATGCTTTCAAAACAGCCCCACTGTGCTGCTTTGCCCCTTACAGGCTCTGGTTCCCATTAGGGGTAAAACTGGGAGTGTACCCCAAAGCACTGCTGGCTCACACACTGCCAGCCCTGCCTGCTTGCCCCCCAGGTGCTTTTCCTATAGCCCAACACCACAGGCTTCAGATTCCTCAGCATAAAAAAAAAGCACAGTTGACAAGTTTAAAAAAGAAAAAGATGGAAAGCTCAAAGACCTCATATTCACTGGCAAAGACCAAAAGCAAAGAAAAAGCAACCACTAAGCAATTAATTGAAAAATTATTGGCAGGCCAGGCCAGAGTGTTGCCACTGTCTTTAATGATATATGATAATAGAGCCAGTCAATGCTATACAAACACACCCTCTAGAGTGAAAGCACAAAATGAGACATACTATTATCATAAATAGATTAATTAACTAGAAATAGAACATTAAAGAACAGGGGGTTATTAATGTGCAGCCAATAGCCTATTCCAAGAGTGAAGTTGGTAAATGCAGGTAGCCAGAAATGCAGTGCACAAATGTGGAAGCTGATAGCAGAAAAAATGTTTTGGAAACTACACAGCAATTATCTCCTCCCCTGGCTCCTCAGTCCAGCTGTGGGGGAGCTCCCCCCACCCTGGGGGCTGTGAGGCCCCAGCACTTCTGTGGGAGCTTTCTATTTGCACATAGCTGAAGCTCAAAGGCAGAACTTGGCCAAAATACAGTGAAACTTTTCCACCTGCCTGAAAAACACAGCTGCCTGGTAAGAAGCTGCACAGTTCATGCTGAAGAATGACTTGGGATGTGTAGCAGGAAATTATTAAAGTTTCAGAAAGAAACACTGTAAATGTCATAGTTTATTCCTATTGAGAGATTTCCTGGTGAAAATAATGCTGCGTTTCCCAACAGCAGTTTGTCAATTGTACATTGCCCATCAAGAAAAATGTTTGCTGTTCAGACACATTGAACAAAGCTCTGTGCTAGATACAGGTAACCAGGTAACAAATAACACACCTAAATATGGAATTTACTCAAAGAAATTTCAATCATGTTGTGTTCACAGCTGACATGACAGAAATACTTGTAAATATATAAGTTTAGGGAGGTTACCCATCCTTCTCCCCTAGTCATCTGCAACCTCATGGGGTGCTCTACAACAGAGAAAGATGGATATATTTTCTTCTGCAGAGAAAACAGAAAAAATGTGCATTTCCTTTCCAGATGAAACAGAGTTTTTTAGTTTGCGCCTGACTTCATTTGGGGAAACTCTCAAGATGTAGAGGTTGTTCCCAAAAGGCCTAATCCTCTACAGGCTACGCTGAGGTGAACTGGAAACAGGGCCGTGGACCTCCAGAGATGTTAACAGCTGGAACAGAACAGGATTTAACCCCAAACCCTCCATCTCCAGCATGCCCAAATGGGAGGGGAAGGGGCTGTCTGAGTGCATGGCCCTGCAAGGTCCTTGTGAGTTTTATTCCTGATTTAGGAGGAGTTGTGCCAATGCAAGGTACTCTTGCGTGGTCCTGAAGAAACCAGGGACTTTATTCTATGAATAAACTCAGTGTAGCAGGTGTGATCTATGTTCACAGCAGAATGATGTAGTTGTAATGCTGGGAATTATATTAATATTTGTCCTGGAGCACGGCAGCATTTCTGACAGGCTCTGGGGATTCCACTTCTATTAATGGAGATTGGGAAGTTTCCTTCCATCATCTTTTCTAGCCCAGCACTTCTCACAAACTATGAATAAGGGTTGAGAAAACTTTTGTGGCAGAACTGGACACTGCAATACAGAACCAGAGAGAAAAAATGCATTGTATTTCCCCCAAAGTAAGGAAAAAAAAAGTCTTCCAATCTCCACAGAGCTGGCTTACTTCCTAAAGCAGATTCAGACCCAAATGAAGTGAAAGCATACTTGTATAAAACACACTTTAAAAACAGTATGCTGCCATAGCCTATTGTTATTATTATAACAATTCTGTCAGAAATCAGGACCTCCTTGATGACAGACAGCTTGCATGGTTTTTATCAAGGTAAGTGTATCTATATAGACACACACATGGTTTTTAATATAGATGTAACTTGTAACATAGATGGTACAGCATAAATACCTAGAGACTCTACTGCATGCCAGAGAAATACATCACCTAGGCTATTTTAATCTCATCTTTAATTCTCTTTTTTCCCTTCCACACAATTTAGGAAAAGATTGCAGAGCTCCACAGTATCTCATCAGATATTTATTTATTAATTTAAAATATTAATTTAAAATATTAATATGGGAGAATCCCATTACAATATTGCCAAGCAGGAAGCACCAGACGGAAGACAGAATGTACGGCAAACCAGTAGATGTGACTATAAGTAACACCTCCCTGACATCTTTCTGGTTTTTATTTTCCCACTTCTTTGAAGCCAGCTGTGGGGGAACATTGAAGTGCTTTCTGTTCTTGCAAGGCAAATTGATTTGTGCTGATGTTGGAGGTTTTTTTTGCAAAGATTTCTGCCTGGCAGGGATTCAGAATGGAACTAAGACCTCTGGTTTCAGCCTCTTCTGGTTTTGAGTGCTCACCTGGAGAGATGTCCACAGAGGAAATCTTTGCTCAGCACACTGAATATTTGTCCTCTAACCATCTGACCTCTTCTCTGTCTTTTAAAAGGATGTCTATTTTTTAAATAGACAGGGAATAGTGAGATGTTTCACTAGGGAGAGGATCCCTAATTCCAAATTTCTCAAGAGGATGCTACTCACTAGTCTCTATTCTTTGAGTTGTTAAGGCATTTATATCTGATTTCCCTCAAATCAAAACACTCTGACTCAGCAGCCTTGCTCAAAAACATCACTCAAACTTTAGGAGAAAAGGTAATGTCACTCTATTTTGCATCTTACCCTGGAAAGTCCTCTCCTCCCAGCTGCAGCAACCATGTACTCTATTTGTACAAATTCATTCATAGCAGCCCACTGGTTTCCAGTAAAGTCCCTTCTCCAGCAGCACATCTGACACCACTTTCCCAACACTGGACACAGACCTGAAAATTAGTTATCTTCAGCTTGCAAATGTTAATTCATCTGCAGCAGAAGCAGGTTGGGGATCTCTCCTGTGGCTAGTCCCTGTTGCACCAACAAACTCGGGACACAACTGTGATGCCAGTGAGGGCTCTTGGGGCTCGGGTTGGAAAATTCAGAGTAATTTTAGGACGCAACAAAACATTCCTCTCTCACCTTGGCAATGAAAAAGGCCACTTATTTTCATAGACAGCAGGTTCTTGCCTTCCCCATGTTTAATCCCCAAGAGGTTTTTTGGTGGGATCCTGATGTGTCAGCCAGGGACTCCTCAGACACCTTTGCCTCTGTCTTACAGCACAGGCAGCAGGAACACTGGTGTTAATGGCAGCAGAGCCCCTCTTTGAAAGGCTGATACTTGCAGCAGAACAAAAGCTGGCAGGAGGGGGAGGAATCTGTACGTACTTCATTTGAGCAGGAAAATTCTTCACCTAATTCAGTAAGCACAAGAGCAAATGTGTTTCACTCAGAAGGGGGATAGAAAACGTAGCTTTAAGCAATTAACACAATAGCAAATGTCCCTAGCATTGCCCCATATGGCGTGTAATTTAAATCATCTATCTTGTTCTCTGTAAACGCTGCTGAAATTGATACATGACAATTTTAAAGCCAACTGAAGTTTAATTAATGTAAATTGTCTCAACATCTGAGATCTAAAATATTAAAAAAAAATAATTAGGATGAAATCAAACATGTTCCACCCATTCTGATCCATGCAAGGTAAAACTGGGAAAAAAACCTGATAGATTATGACATGTTGGAAGTGCAGCTTTTCCCCTCAACTCAGCAACAATCTCTGGGAGATGGTTCTCTTTCTTCTGTGTAGGACATGAAGCATGGCCCTTAAAGTTGTGTACTGTGTAAAGGTGCCCTACTTGTGCAAACACAGCTTGTGTCAGAATTACAATATTAGCCAGAGAAAATGGATCACTGGGGCTATCTACACATGCAACTCAAACACTGGAAAGTCTCCAATTCTGCTCCTGGACCAATGTGATAGGTTTTAGAGAAATCCTAGGGAAAACAGAAGCCATGAGCAGCAATTCCAACAGGTACAAGCTCTGTATGAAATCTGTACTGAAATGCTATATACATGGATATGCACTTGGCAAAGTGGGATGAGAGGCTTCAGGCATGTGTGTGTGTGCAGAGAGAAAAGAAAAATAATCCTGGAAACTCCTGACCAACAAATGGCCCAAACACTGAAGTGTCCGAGGGCGGCAGCTCCACAATGGCTTCTTACCCTTACAGCCAGCTAGCTGGAGGGCTGGGACCTGTCTCTATAGCTGTTGTAGTAGTAGTATTAATATTATTAATATTAGCATTTACTATGTGAATCTATTCACATAGTCCCTACTGTGAATCTATTACGTATGAGTGAATGCATGGAAGAGTTTAGCCAGGACACTTCACACCACTGAAAGCCACAGCCTATAAATAAAATGGGAAAGGTAGGAACCGTGTAGGATATCTCACTTGCTCCCTTGGTTTACAGCAGATTACCTGCAGCATAATTTCCAGGGTTCTCTGTTCCCCCTTTTCTTTAAATATTTGTTCAACACCCCACTGTTGTGAAAGGGCACCCCCTTCAAGGTGCAGTCAGCCCCATGAGTCTTCTGACAGTAGGGCTATAACTGACCTGAGGTATTCCTAACTCTAAATACTAGACCAAAGCAAAAATGAGAGAGTAGATCTGCTATCACAAGAGTGCATCTGTAATTACAAGAGCATGCTGGAAATCCTACATTTGCCTGTCTGGTTATGACACTTTAATTTGAGTTCTCAAAAACTATACATATTTATTTCTTAGGCTTTTGAGGATGGATACAGTTCCCTGAAATAAAGATTGCTGTGAATGACTAAAATGTACTTTAATTACCATATCAGTTCTCCCACATGTGCTCTAAACTATGAGCTGGATTAATTTCCAAGGTACAATAATATGGCCTGTAACTCTTGCTTGCAGTAACAATAAATACCATTATAATTGGTTTCCTTTAAGAGTTTGAATTTATGGGAGGAAAAATAGCAGCAGAATCAGGCCAACCTACAAACGAAGTAGTGACTTTGTAATCCCTGTTCAGTTTGCATTCTTCCCTGCAACATTTCTGTATCTCTTATTAATGAAGGTTTTGCTGCTCCAATGTGCCTTTTGTGAGGCTGAATGTATTTAATTCGATATGTAAAAACTATTATTAAATCAACGAAGCTTAGTGTAACAGTTTCGCTTATCTCCAAGGTAAAATATGGTTCTTAGGTGAAATGTGCAGATCTTTGAATCTGTCTTGCATTAGGATTGCTATTGATTTGAAGAGGGTTTGGTGTGAGTGCATTGTGTTACTGCTAATGATTAATCAGCATATGCTACAACACCCCACATTCCTCCCCCCGCCCTCCAAATGGCTGCAAGATCTTAAAATTGAAATTCAAATGAAAAGAGTTGTGAGGTTTGGGTTGGGTTGTTTTTAACTAAAACACAGCTAGGAACTGCAGAGAAACATTTCCTTTGAAAACTAAAATGTGTGTATTTGCTCAAACAGAAAAATTTGTGCTTCATTTTTTGTCAATGTTGGATTTTCAATTCCCCTGCTGAAATCCTAGAAGATTCAGCTCAAATGCATCTTCTGTATCAGTGAAGCAGCTTTTCTAGAAACCTATTTAATATCTCAGAATGATTTCAAGACAGATTGTGCTTTTGCTGCAAGAATGGGCATCACAAATGTATACACACAAAGGTACAAATTACTGTGTGCTCTTTCATTAATGACCAAGTTTTCTCTAGCAAAATGTAGGTCATTTCATTCCTTCTGACTTCTCTTACTGTCAAGCTCACGCACGCAGCCGTTTTCTCAAGCCATCTCCTCTGCGGGCATTTGCATTTCGCTCCAGTCCCTGATCTTCAGCTGCCAGAGTATTAACCATGCCTATCATGTGCAAGGGAGAATGGCACAGTCCCTACTTCAGAATTAATTTAAAAGCACCTATTTTTGACAAGGTAAATATTCCTGCCTAATATTGAGTAGAAAATACTGACAGTTACTTACAAAGTGAAGAAAAAAAATACAGAGTGATTGTCTGAAGAGTGGGCTGGCACTTAGACATGAACTCATCTTAAATACCAACACCAGCACTCCTGACAGCCCTTGGAAATGCACCCTGGCAAGAAAAACTTTCAGGATGTTAGTCTTCACTCTAAGAATACTTTTTTTCCAACAGTGTGTTGGAAAATATACACATATTAGAAGCAGCTAAACACCACAAAATGCCTATCACACCCTCTATTTCTATTAAAACGAATGCCTTGCCCACTTCTCTGTATAGTTGTTTTTTATATCGCCCAGCACAAGAAAATAAGGCACAGTCGCATGTGGCAAAGCCACATTTTTTTCTCTTCCTCCCTTGAGTCAAAAAAAATTTCCAAAGACAAAAGGAAGGTTTCTAGTGCTTGGTATTCACCCTTCACCACCCATGTATCACACATAATTAGCAAGTTAAACCTACAAATTAGACGTCATAATTTGGTAATTATGCCACAATCTGGTACTTTTTAACCTCTTTTTGCCCGAACAAGAACATTCTAATTATCTTTAGCTATCACAAAAACCAGTCCAGTCATGTACCCTTACTGCTGATTTTTCCGTTTCAAGTGAGAACTTAGAGGAAAGCTGAAAGTAGATGAGTTTTAAGTTTTTGCTGTTATTGTTCTGCTCTGCTTAACATCTACAGCCAAGAGTCTCATCAAAATCTACATTTAACATGCCCACAAAATACAGTCAGCATACATTCTACTTCAGCCTGCACACAATATAAGATGTAAAAGCTTTTTGTAAATTCTTTTTAAAATTCAAAATGCAAGGAGGTTTTGATTACAGACAATACTTGTTATAAATTTTTAGAATAAATTCAGATTCTTCCTGTGCAGTGAAACCAGAGTTATATTTACTTAAAACTGTCAAAGTGGAGTTCCAAAATATTTGCTTGTGTTAATCATTTAGGGAATGACTCTTTAAAAATACCTCAAACCTCTCAAAGGAGCTTCCCAGAATAAGAAGCCAGTTCAGTGAGTTCTTAAAAAAAAAAAAAAAAAAAAAAAAAAAAAGCTGCAAAGCTATTACGGGCATGGTCCAGAGTTGCAGGAAAAGCACGGCAGCACAAATAATAACAGATGAAAAGCTCTGTTTGGAAAATCCCTCATTTTCCCTGATTTGGTAATCAGCCCTTTGTGAGCACCTTTTAAGCCACTCCAGTTCCTAATCAGTAAGTGCGATGTGGACGAGAAGTGGATGCTAGATGCATTTCTGTGTTTTTTCCTGCCTTTAAAAATTATCCCATATGCTACAATGATTATTTAGGTAAAGGAAAGAAGGATTCTGTCCAAAGCTTTTATGTGGAGGGAGGATGTGGGAAGCAGGGGGAAGTCTTAAAAATTAGGTACCAATTGCCCCCTGTAACACAGGGAGCCACAGGGTGTCAAACGCTTCTGATCTTCAGCTTATTTCCTGCTGCATTTGCTATCAACATCATTATTATTCCTTCGCTGTGACTGTGACTGGAGAAGGTACTCAAGCAGGCACCTCATTTTAAGCACACGAGAATTCCCAAAGGGATTAACAGGGCAAAGAAATATTTGGCAGCGATGCTCACCTCCCCCCAGACCCCAAATGGTGATTCTCACCGTGTCCTGTGAAGCTTCCCGTTGGGATACTTTATTCAAACAAAGGTTTGAAAACAAAATAATCACCTTTTCGTTTTGTTACCCCACCACAATTCTTCTCACAGCACCAGGTTGTGAACATTCTCTCCATTCCTGTTGCTGGTTATGCAATTTGGACAGTGCTATGTAGGAAAGAAGTGGTGCAACGGAACTCTTTCTAAATAGTGGTGTTAATGAGCAATTATTAACTAACTAGAGCAAGCCATTTAAAATCAGTCTGGATCTACCAATATAATCAACAATCCAATTAATATTTTTGTCTGCTTTTTCAAGAATGCTAACTGGAAAAAGCGACTAAGAGGCTTTGCTGGTTTTACTTAATGGTGCTATAGAAAAGTGCTCTTTCGTTCCTTTGATGAAGTCTTTAACAGCACAAGTAAATTAAGGTCAGTTTTCCCAAATCATGACATAAAACCTGATAAATAACTGACAGTACTTTCTTTGCAACACTTTAAATAAGCAATTTCCCAAAATGTCAAGAACAACAGCAGAGAACAAACAAACAAACAAAAGTCAAATGATAAAGGAAGCTTTTGCCTGGTTAAACTGCTTTAGAAAATGTGTATGAAAAGGTGAAAAAAAGGATTTGAGGAAACATTTCACTTTTTGCAGTGGCCTTTTTTAGTTCCAAGTTAAGGAAAATGTGCTGCTAGAAGTTATTGGGTTTTTTCTTACACACTTCAGTCTGATATCTTCAAATGGCTTTTAATGCCAAGTCTTGATTTTATGGTGGAGATTCGGGAAAACAAAAAACAAACACAGTCATAAATAACACTGCTGTGTTTAGCACAGGTCTGGCTTTCCCCTTCAAAGAACTACCTGAATCCACAATGATCAGCAGAATTACCTACATCCACAGTGATCAGCATTAGCTGGCACACTTAAATACAAAACCAGATAGTTGCTGTTTCTTTTAAAGTGGTTATCATCAGTCCTCTGGAAACAAGGAGAAGTAGGAATATCCACCCTGAAGTGAGTGCAAAAATGAAAAACAATTCAGAAAAGAAGCTGTCATATTTGATTTAAGCATTACAGAAACCTGGGCTACCTGCTGGGGCTTCTGTGATAATGAGAGAGGAGAGACTTTCAATAATTTTTCAAACACTCCTGAGTGACTGAATAAACTTGCCTGAAACTCAGTGGGTCCCAGGACCCCAAGGAGCCACCTGCTTTTGAAAAATTTCCCCTCTATTAACTTCCATTTTCAGCAGCAGCATTTTCCCATGTGCTTTGCTGCAGTGCAGCCACGGAAGGATAATCCTCTAAAGAAAAATGAAATATTTGGCCAAGAAGATGCTGTAAAATCAGTCCTCCTGCAAATATATTGTAAAACTAATCAACTCCCCTTTAGCTAAATATCTGTGGCCTCTTTGCTCGAATGTCCCTCTCCCCTCCTGTGGCTCCCTTGCCCTGCAGCCTTGTAAAATTCCTCTGGGTCTCAGCTCCTGAAAATTTCCAGTCCTTCTCCTTTGGCAACTTGCTTCAGCTGCATCAGCTTCACACACATCTCCTAGATTTGCCTCCTGCAGGCTTTTGCCTGCAGAGAGCTGCACAGCTCAGGGAAAAAAGTGGGACAAGCCCTTGGAAATTATTCTCCAGCCAAGTTCCCCCCACCTGGACCTGGGGGACAATTTCAACCTGTTTTTGAAATTCCCAGAAAGCAGGTGTAAAAAGTATAAGAAGTACTAAGAGGCACATAGATATAATTGCTCCCAATTTCAGATGCCAATCCTGAAATACCTTAGAGCATAGTTCCACCAACTACATGGGACTTTGCTGTGATGTATTTTTTTGTCTCTGCCGTGCCCTTTTCACACATCTCTGCCCCAAGCCTACCGTGGAGCCTTCTCACCTGTCCTCCTTACATCTGCAATCACTTCCCACAAAACACGCAACTTGAGCGAAGCTAGAAAATGTGGTTTTATGGCATGCAGGATCCCCATCATTTCACCTGGATATTACACACTCTGGGCAAAAATCCACGTGCTGACAGGAGCTGCAGCACCCTTGAGGCACTTTCAGCGCTTAATCTGTGCACTATAGCAGAGTGAGGGTAGCCTCAAAGCAAGGAGGAGTTTCCCAAGCCATAATTAAGGACATAGAGATGGAAGCATGAATGAATAGCCTAATGAATAAAAGGAACCCAGGAAGTTTCAGCAGGTGCAAAAACTAACCTGCTTTATTATTCCCCCAACCATTTCAGTATTTCCTACGGATTTTCAGTGATTTCAACTTCAGAAGGAAGAGAGGGTTGAATGACCCACAAACCTTCTGCACCTCCCAGGCTCCAGAAGAAAACCAGCAGCTTTATTTGCATTTTATTTCTTCATAGCTGGAGCAAGTGAAGATGGGAGCTCAGAAGGTTAAAGTTGGGGGACAGAGCCTCTGTGCTGTTTCTGCACAGAGCAAGTTTTGCAGGTATCAAACCTTCAACAAATGCCCCCACAGATGAGCAAAACTTTGTTCCAGTGATGTGCCCCTGGCCAGAAACCATGGGCAATCTGCTCCCAGTGCCTTTGAGCAAACCTGCCATGCTCCCTGACCAGGGGGAAGTGGGAGGGCAGGGACCCCCATCCCTCATGACTAAAACATGAGCCACTGCCAAACCACTGGCAGAGTTACCCACTGGAGACACTGTGCAATGTTGCATTTTGCTGGTGCAGGAAGTACTTTTGCCTGAGGTGGCTTCTGTGCAGGCCATGTTTGCGTGCAAACCTTCACTTACAGCAACATGGGTCAGCTGAGCCAATGTTCATACAAGTGTAAATTTACAGAGAAAGGCAGGAGCCACTGGAGACGTTGCAGCAATTGAGCCAGTCAGCATGGCAAAAGGCCTCATCTTTTATTGAAGTCCTCTTCTCAGAGGAGAGCTAAAAATTCACTTGACGCCGCTGGGAAAGTGTCTGTTTTGGCTGTAGAGAATGGTTCCCAATCATGGAAAGATCAAAACATCAAAGTAAGCTAATAGGGATATGCCTTGAAATTTGGTCCCAATGGACAGGGGGCCAGGTTTCCTGGGGATGTGTCAAGCACTGCTCAGGACATCGCTGCACGCAGGCGCATTGAATACAAGCAGGGCTGAGGCAGGCAGGGAGAAGATGCTCCAGAAAAGGAAAACCAGAAGGGGGAAAAGAAAAGAAAAAAAAAAAGAAAAAAAAAGAAAAAAAGAAAAAAAGAAAAAAAGAAAAAAAAGAAAAAAGAAAAAAGAAAAAGAAAAAGAAAAAGAAAAAGAAAAAGAAAAAGAAAAAGAAAAAGAAAAAGAAAAAGAAAAAGAAAAAGAAAAAGAAAAAGAAAAAGAAAAAGAAAAAGAAAAAGAAAAAGAAAAAGAAAAAGAAAAAGAAAAAGAAAAAGAAAAAGAAAAAGAAAAAGAAAAAGAAAAAGAAAAAGAAAAAGAAAAAGAAAAAGAAAAAGAAAAAGAAAAAGAAAAAGAAAAAGAAAAAGAAAAAAAAAAAGAAAAAGAAAAAGAAAAAGAAAAAGAAAAAGAAAAAGAAAAAGAAAAAGAAAAAGAAAAAGAAAAAGAAAAAGAAAAAGAAAAAGAAAAAGAAAAAGAAAAAGAAAAAGAAAAAGAAAAAGAAAAAGAAAAAGAAAAAGAAAAAGAAAAAGAAAAAGAAAAAGAAAAAGAAAAAGAAAAAGAAAAAGAAAAAGAAAAAGAAAAAGAAAAAGAAAAAGAAAAAGAAAAAGAAAAAGAAAAAGAAAAAGAAAAAGAAAAAGAAAAAGAAAAAGAAAAAGAAAAAGAAAAAGAAAAAGAAAAAGAAAAAGAAAAAGAAAAAGAAAAAGAAAAAGAAAAAGAAAAAGAAAAAGAAAAAGAAAAAGAAAAAGAAAAAGAAAAAGAAAAAGAAAAAGAAAAAGAAAAAGAAAAAGAAAAAGAAAAAGAAAAAGAAAAAGAAAAAGAAAAAGAAAAAGAAAAAGAAAAAGAAAAAGAAAAAGAAAAAGAAAAAGAAAAAGAAAAAGAAAAAGAAAAAGAAAAAGAAAAAGAAAAAGAAAAAGAAAAAGAAAAAGAAAAAGAAAAAGAAAAAGAAAAAGAAAAAGAAAAAGAAAAAGAAAAAGAAAAAGAAAAAGAAAAAGAAAAAGAAAAAGAAAAAGAAAAAGAAAAAGAAAAAGAAAAAGAAAATCTACTCTAATCCTCCAGCCAAAGGGTTAAAGTACAGTTGCCAAGTAGGATTAAACCTTAGCCAAGAATGAAGATGGGCATCAGCCCCAGTAAGGAGCCTGGACCAGCTCCCAACTTCCTCATCCTCTACTTGCACCTCTACCCTCACATAGTTATTCCATTTGCCCTTATGAACCCATTAATGTTCACCTTAATATTGGCTTTTATCCTTCTTCACTGTCTTCTCTTTCTCATTTTAGATACCTTCTCAGCTGAGAGGCTGACATCTCATGAATTTGAGTTTTTAGGAATTAAACCTTACGCATGTTCACTAATATATTAAGCCCACTGCCCAATTTATTAAGCCCACTGCTTGTCCTTTCTGTTATAAGTTTTCTACAAGATTCCTGCTTCCTGTTGAAAGAGGCATCTTATCACTGTCTCTACTGAGGGAAAGCTATCAAAAATTCTCACCCCTAATTGGATACAACAAACCAACATGAGAGAGAGATGGACTCGAGCAGGCTCCAGTAATTCTGGGGCGATGCAACTTGTTTTTCCAAACCTAGTGCCTCTTCCTCCAGTTCCACTCCAGATCCTTACACTAGTGACCATTGTTAAGCACCCAGCTTGCTCTCCAACACTAGTTTTCTTAGTGTAGTAGTACAACATGGTGTAGCAAATGATGGTGCCTGACGGACAACCAGGTGATCAGGCCCAGCATCTAAGACAATCTCCTTCTATGTCAAGGTGACCCACTTAGGGCACCGAAAAATGCAGTGGATGTTGTTTAACTGAACTTTAGTAAACCTTTGACATTGTGCCCCACAGCATGCTCTTGTAGAAACGGACTGCTCACAGCTTGGATAGGTGTACTCTTCACTGGGTAAAAAAACTGTCTGAATGGGCGAACCTAAAGAGTTGTGGTGAATGGAGTTGGCAGCCAGCCAGCCATAAGTGGCGTTTCACAGGGCTCAGTATTGGGCCCAGTCCTCTCTGGTGTCTTTGTTACAAGTAAATCAAGACACTTTAGGTCTTAGTCAAATCAATCAACGATTTATTTTAAGGTAGGAAAGCAAAAGCAGCACTGGGCGGCTGGGGAGACGCATCTCCACCAAAGGCTCACAAATTTGAGCAAGTTAACCAGTTCCTTTTATTCTCTTGACAGCAGACTTTGGTCCTCCCTTAGTTTCTTCTACAATCACGGCTCCTCTCTCTTCCTTTCCTGCTTCAGTTGATTAGGCAAAGGGTGCTTCAGCAACAATTTTAGATATGCATGCATGTAGTAAATGTGGAAGCCAGAACAATGTAATCTTGGAGAAGGAACTTCTCTCTGAAGAACAAAGGGGTTCTGAGAGGGTGCTAGGGTATGGTAATGAATTCTGGAGAACAATGAGTATGTTAACTAGTTCTAACAGCATGAATATGTGTGCATATAGATATTGTTAAACCAACTCCACCGGGCACGCACACCTGGAGGAGTGATCCCCTGTGCCTCCGGCGCTGCAATAAAGAATACCTGCTCAATAGTCACTGCAACTATTGAGTCCTGATTTCGTCTTTCACGGCAACACATTTTACTCTTTTCTACCAGGTTTGATTAGCAAATTAACGCCTAGTTACGTATTACATCTTTATCAATGAGAAGGATGAGGGGATTGAGTAAGTTTGCAGATGACACCAAGGTGGCACCAAGTGGGAGTGTTGATCTGCTTGAGGGCAGGAAGGTATGCAGAGGGATCCGGACAGGTGGGATCAATGGGCCAAGGTCAGTGGTATGGGGTTCAACAAAGCCAAGTGCCGGGTCCTGCACATGGGTCACAACAACTCCATGCAGCGCTACAGGCTTGGAGAAGAGTGTCTGGAGAGCTGCTCAGGGGAAAAGGACCTGAGGATGTTGGTCACCAGCCAGCAGTGTGCCCAGGTGGCCAAGACCAAGAGCATCCTGGCTTGCATTACAAATAATGCAGCCAGCAGGACTAGGGCTGTGATTGTACCTCTGTATTTGGCACTGGTGAGGCCACACCTCCAGTACTGTGTTCAGTTCTGGGCACCTCACAAAACAGAAATTCAGGTGTGCGCATGTCCAGAGAAGGGCAACAAAGCTGTTGAGGGGTCTAGAGCACAAGTCTTAGGATAAGAAGCTGAGGGAACTGCGGTTATTTAGTGTGGAAAAAAAGGAGGTGGAGGGGAGGCCTTATTGCTCTCTATGACTACCTGAAAGGAGGTTGTAACGATGTGGGGATCACGCTCTTTTTCCAAGTAACACATTATAGGACAAAAGAAAACATCCTCAAGTTGTACCAGCGGAGGTTTAGATTGGATAGTAGGAAAAATTTCTTCACCGAAACTCTTATTAACATTGGAGCAGGCTGCCCAGGGAAGTGGTTGAATCACCACCCCGGAGGTATTTAAAAGATGTGCAGATATGGTACTCAGGGACAATTTTTAGTGGTGGACTTGGCTGTGCTAGGTTAATGGTTGGACTTGATGATCTTAAAGGTCTTTTCCAACCTATATGAATCTGTGATTCTCTGCTACCCATGTAAGCAACAAGATCAAGTCGTCCCCCACAAAGGAGCTTCCTGTCTAAGTAGATATAATCTCATTAACGTCTGTACTACAGTGGTTAAAATTAAAATGGGGAAAAAGAGCAAGGTCAGACTTCTAAACACGGGGTGAATAAACTGCTAGTATGGGTAAGTCTCAGGCAAAGACTCCATGGAGGTCCTTCAATCCTGCACAATCCTACGCAGCAGTTTTATCTTCTTTTTCTTCTCTAACCTGGCCAGCCATTAATGGTTTGAACAGTGCAGTGCTTTTTTTAAAGTTGATCTAACTCACAAGCAGACTTCTTGATTATATTTATCCAACTGACCTATTTTAAAAGATCATTTAATAAAATATCCTGCCAGAACCACGTACAAGAGGTTAAGAAAACCCATACTACAGCAGTGTGGCTTTCTTAGATCAGTACTCACTATGCATCAGCCCAAGCTCTCCATAGCACGTACTGAGCATTACAGCATTTCATTATTGCAATATGAAAAATCATGCAACAGTATGATGGTACTGTAAGATCATATCTATATCATATCATATCATATCATATCATATCATATCATATCATATCATATCATATCATATCATATCATATCTTCTCACAGAAGAGTTAGATTAAATAGCCCCAAAGCAGACTTTAGTGGTTGAATCTGCCCACTATCAACCCAATGGTACTCATTTTTAAAAGCAAACTGACTGTAATACCTTGTACTTTCAATCTGCCTGATTTTATTGGACTCTGCTGGATTTTGAAAGAGAAAAGCCCTGTCTCCTTGCAATGCCTGTGCTTGCTTTTAAGGTTTCCTCACAGCAAGCTCTGAAATTAAATCTTTTCAAGCTTTTATTTCACTGATTACTCTTTCTCTACTAATTAGCCATATAAAAACAGATTGAAAACACTGAGACTGCCAACATCACCTATATTTCTACCTATATTTTTCACTAATGTTGCTGCATTTACCAATAGCAAGATTTAAAGACCAGCAATTTTGTCCAGTTGTGCCATATTAGGGCTGCACAGGGCTTTTATTATCACAAAAACTAACTGAACCAACTGCCACCTCCAGTAATGCTCTCCCTTGCAGACACATGCCATGATGATTCAATGGGCTTCCCTGTCTGCTTTCTGATCCTCAGGTGGAAAGTGCCCTCTATGACTTTCTTCTTGGCTTCTAAAGAAGTATAACTGCTATCTCAGAGGACCTGGGCAAAAAATTGGCTTCTAGTCCTGAAAGCTGGGGTTCTACAGGTCTTGGAAGTTGACAAGTCCCACAGCTTAGAAGACTTCCAGAGCCAGCTGCAGGGCTGATGCTTACCAACAATGCAGAAAAGCAAGCAACACCAAATCAGCCCATCAGCCAAGAGTCTTGTGGTAAGAAACCCTGTCAAAATACACAGTGTCCGAAGGCTTGCAAACCCAGCCTGAGCTGGCAGTGAGGATCCTCAGCATGGGATTCTTCCTTTTACTAATTTTAGAAGAATAACTTCTGCAGCAGTTTCCATCACAGAAAATGAAAGATTTAAAGTATTGCTGACACCTCCTGGAAAACTTTGAAAAACCTCCTACATCACTTAAAAATAAAGCAAAGCCTCTATCACATTTTTCTCTGTTCTTTTAATTCTTGCTAAAGGACATCCATGTAGGTACAGCAGCCAAGATTTAAAAAAGCATATAACTAAGGGAAAATTATTATTACTATGGTTAGCAATTTGTTTCAGATCCTGTTCTTCCATGCTACATTCCCCGTGTTTTCTTTAAACAAGCAAAAAATTAATTAAAAATAATTTTTGCCATGCTGATCAAACTCACGTCTGCCAAGGCAGCACTTTCCAGGCCCCCCCTCAGATGCTGGGGCAGCCAGCTGCTAAGCACAGGGGTGAAGGGAAATGAAGGAGATCCAAGGAGCTGCTTTGTCTTGTTGGGCTACGGCTGCACCACGCAGGACCTAAGGACCACTTTATATAGTATTTAATTTTTAAATTTATATTTATATACACAGATTTAGGGATGTCTCCTTCCTGTCTTGTCTCTAGAAATACATGGTGCTTGGCCCATAGCAAAGCACTGTCTTGGGCACATCTGAGAATAAGCCCTTTTGAGACATGTAATGGTGCTCAGTGGATAAATAGACGTTGCCCAAGTCCCCCATCCATCCAAGCTGCCCTATTCTGTCAGCTTTTGCCAGTTCTCTCAGCTTTTTCATACAACATTGATAGTACCTCGTATTAATCATGTTATGAGGCAATCCCCAAAATCTAAGAGCAAAACTTTAAGCATTTTGTTAAAGTATAACATGCTGGCTTTCTCATTAATTTTCTCATTCAGATAATTTCTTTCCCATTTTCAAGATCATGCCCATAGCTGCATGTACAAGAGATATCAGTTTATATGTGAAAGTTGAGATTTATCTTGAAGAAACATGCACATTCAGAAGAGCTTTGTCAGAAGCACAAACATTAGCTGAAATTAGGAAAATGAAGCAGCTATTGTACTGATCCTCCTATGTGAATTGTCCAGCTTTTTTTGAGAAGGTCGAGCTAAAAGCTAACCCATATTAAAGAGCCTCCTGCCAAATAGGTGTGTGCTACCTTGTACCCCTGGCTCAGCCAACCAGATAAAATACTGCCCCATTTTCCTTTCTGTCCCCATCATCATCAAATCAACTCCTCGGATTTCCCTCTTCTCCTTTTAGCTCTTGGCTGCTGCTGAGCCTCCCAAGGCTCAATTCACCCCCTGAGGAGAGAAAATGTTAGCTGGAAATTCCTGAGCAGAGATTAGAGGATGAGAAACCTGACCCTGGCCCATTTCATAGCCTTTTAGCCCAGGCATGAATGACTCCTTGAGAAACAAAAGGATTCAACCCATGCCCTGATGCATTTGTCATGTAACCAGAAGCTCTGCTAAATCGATCCATTTTTAATTTCTGTTTTGCTGATTTTATTTCTCTCACTTCAGAAAAATGTTCTAATCCTTCCCTGTGAGTGCATACACATTATTTATTTATTACCCCATAAATATCAGTTTGATTCTTGTCCATAATTAAACTCTATATCAAATATGCCGCTCTATATCAAATATACGCTGTCCCATCACTTCAAACATCTGTTACCACTCCGCAAGAGCTGTGTTGGCAACAGTCCTGCAAAAATGATGCTCCTTCTTGGGCACTCCTTCAGTCCAGGGCTGCCACTGCAACTCCTGACACAGCTGGATTTTCCCTCCCAGGCTCCAAACACATCTTCCCCTTAAAGAGCCAGGTATTTCAAGAAGGATTTGCACTTGCAAGTTTGTCAACTCCACCTTCTTTCCAGCAATGTCAAAGTGGAAGAGCCCACAGCCTGGGTCTGAAACCGTAGGGGGTAGTATTTGTTTCATCCAGAAAATGGCATCAGGCAACTGATCAAATACTGATATGGGAGGCCTGACAACAGAATTAATAGCCTTGCCTAAATAAATATTTAATCAGAAAGATTAGTTGGTTCCATTAATGTTACAAACTACTAAATGGAAAAAGTTGCAGGGGGAGCTCATTTGTGCAACTGAACTTTTTTAGAGAAAGAAAAAGAAAAATCAAGAAAAAAGAAAAAGGAAGAACTTTTTTTGTCCCAGTGCATTTGCAGCAATGGATGGGACTTGAGTGATAAATATGGTTTTGCTGTTTCAGGTGTTTTGATGGGCTGCCTGCTGATCCTGTTCAATTAACATTGCTAACCACAGAAAAGGGCTGCAACAGCTCTTTGTGTGGGTTCTCACCACAGCAGAAAAGAACCTGTTCATTCCCTCTTCATCAGTGTTGATTTATAAGCTCTTGTATGTATGTTATCCCTCAAAAGGAAAAGCAGAGAATAAGTGGTTTTGGTGGAGTTTGCTCTCAACATTTTGTAGCTTGTTCTTTGACATATGATCAGAGTGGGTAAGCAGAAAAAGCAAAGCAGCAGCACCTGTTTATTGTGAGCTGTCCTCTCTACTTCAGCTTTTTTATTTATGCCTCAGCATACAACATGGCAACCCACATGGATTAGAAATTAAACTGTAAATGAGCCTTTTCCATTTCCTGCTGAAGGAAGGATTAACATATTTTAAAATGCGCTCAGGGGTTTTGCACTTTCTGTAATGAAACCTGTTCAAACAGATAATTGATACACAGCCACTAAATAAACATCTAACTGGAGGAACAATATTGTTTTTTTCCTTATTTGAATAAATTATGATCCTTCTCTCCATAAACATTTCATACCAGTGGCACTCTTCATTGCAGTGGGCAGTCTCCACAGTAGAGTTTGAGCAGATACAAAAGCAGACTAAGCATCTGAGCTTGAGTAAGAAATACTGAAATGCTCCAAGAGCATAGCAGAGAGTAGAAAGATGGTTTGAGCAGCACCTCCTGCCCTTTTATCCTGCTAAAAACCCACATTTGTCCTCCATGCCACAGCATGGAGAAAAAGTCCCTGTGCCTCTTTGCCAGAAGCACCTCTGTACCGAACAGAGGTGCAGAGAAATGCAAACCAAGGACACCTCTCCTTGGGTTTTATTACTGTTATGTTCCCAGTTAGATTAACTCCCTTCAACCAAACAACTTTTGCAGCCCCCTGGCCTGCCAGGCCCCAGTAAAAACCCTGAAAAATGTCTTCTGCACCCAAGCTCAGCCAAACAACACAACAGCTGTTATCCAAATAATGCTTTGTACCAAATAACTCAGGTTGAGCCTAATGAGTCTGTGAGTCCATGAACAAACATGATCTGTTGCACGTGGAATGGGGCACCTGCTAGGCCACCATGTCCTTTGCTTGGCCCAACTCCAATAGTTAATTAATCTGTCATCTTTCATTATATTGCTGCGAGGCATGTGAATATATTCCAAATCCCACATATAAGGAAACAATGTCACCACGCCAACAGAATCTGTAGTGGTTTGGTCCTGATGGTCTCTAAATACCCATTTTGATTCAAAGGCACTTCAGCCTCCAATTAAAATGGGACGGCCAGCCAAGATTATTAGTTTGAATACAGCACCGAAGCATTTGTTCTTCACTTTTTTTAAGCGGCAATGCACAGAAACAGATTAATTACCATCTGACTGTACTTTAGAGTAGAAATAGAAACATTACACACTTAGTTCAAAAGTAAGTAGTTATTGCAGCTCCCTTAAAAAAATGAAATAACTCCCAAAATTAAAACCAGGCATCTCTGAAGTCCCTAATATCTGATGCAGAGTATGAACCTTCCTGGGAGATGTTTAATTTCTCTCAAAAGGTGGAACTGCGTGCAGCATGGCCAGCAAGCAAAGCAGGAGCTTTTTGGAGAAGGGAAAAGGACTTGCAGGCTGCAATGCTCTGTGTGGAAGGAGCAGCACAGATCATGAATTTGCAGATGTCAACTTGGTTAGAGAAAGCACGTGCCAGCTGACAGTCGTGACAGGTGAAAAAGCACATATTGCCTTTCAAAATGCAAAGAACGGCTTAATGTAATTTGTGGGGGAGGGTTTTTTGTTTTTAATCAGAAAGCGTCTGCCATTCTGTCACCAGTGCTAATGACCCTAGCTGCTGCAGTCACACCGTTTAAATGTGTTGCTGTGCTACCTTCATCCCCAACCTAATGGCGTGGGCACCAGAACAGTGAGGTTTGCATCTTATTGTTGCTGTTTAAAACTCTTCACCTTAAGCCAGACAAGTAGAAATGTATCCCTTTGAAAAAGAATATGTGAAAGAGCAAGTTTCTTGTTGGAAGTAGAAAGTTGAAGAAAAAGCCCTAACAGATTCAGAGTCACACAAGTTGGGCAATATCAAGTCCCACATGTCCCAGAAACCTCTGGTTTACTAAAGGGGCACTTCAGAGACCTGAAATAAAGTTAGATATTAGTGTTGTATGTACAGTGTTTGTATATTCTATTAACAGTGATCTCATTTCTTTCAGGAAGGAAAACATCTTCAAGGTATCTCTTTTGGGTACACACAAGAAGGACACATTTTCCACTCAGACAACTGAGTGGAAAATGTCCTTCACACCAATGATGTACCCTGAATGTTTGCCTTTCAGCAACACTTGTTACTTTACTCTGAAATACCTTCCTCTCAATAGCAGTAGTTCCTATGCACAATAAACGGTGCATACTCTCATCCAGCAAAGTACACATGCCATCGAGGAGTGATGGTTGTGGTGGTGAAGCAGCTTCAGGAGCATAGTTTCATACACCATCGACCAAGCAGCTAGCTGGAAAGCCACTGGCATGAAGAGAAGTGATCTACAAGAAGCCCAGCCGTGGTGCTTTAGGGATTTATGCACCACAAGCCATAACCAAAAGCCTGTAAGGACACACATACTCTCCTGCAGCATGACCGAGCACCTTAAAGACTCACTTTCACACCAAGTATTCCCTTGTCAATTCTTGGACTCTTTTTCCTCTCAGAAAAATAAATTTCGAAGCAGACTGCAGATTGCATCTTAAAACACATGGCAGGTACACCTGCTAGGACTGGCATCGAACCCCAATAATATTTTTTATGCTTATTGTTCTTATAATATTCAGAACAAAGTAAGTACCTGCCACCAGTGTGCAGCAATGATCATTGTTCCCTTATTTCCTCCTCTAGCCAGAATCCTGGAAAATGAATGCTTTGTTTTTAAACCAAGGTCAAGTGAGTGTTTAAACAAGGAAATAATTTTTATTTCATACTTCTAATCACCTTTCAATTTGCCCCTCTGGAGGACATAATGTAGGTACCTGTAGGATTTAGCTGAAATCAGCAGCAGCCCGGAAGCAGTTAATCCAAGGTACAGAGGTTGAAATCTGGCTAGCTGACAGATTACACAAAGGCTATTTGTTATGTCATGCTTTCAATGGTTACTTAAAGGAAATTAAATATAATTAATTCACCATAGCTATCTTGCTTTATGTTAATTAAATATCTGAATACTTATTTTAATATGAGGGGTTTTTTTTAAAAATTAACACAAGTTCAGGGTAATTTTTTTAGAAGGCAGCAATACCATGTTTATTTCTTATGTAAATCCCCTTAATTATACTCCAACTAGGTTCTTTATTGCATTTCAGTCCTTCTAAGAGTCAGTAGCTCTTTAATTAAGTTGAGAGAAGAAGAGGTGTCTTGTTAATTGTAAGTTAATAGATTTAAATAGACAATATATTTAGTTTAAGTGCTATCGAGGAGTCACTGGAAGGCTTAAGCATACCATCTGCCTTGGTTTGTCCTCAAAAATGAAACCATTCAAACCCTTCTACCTTTGCTCCAGAGAGATTCCAGCACACTAGTAGCCCATCTGACTTCAAATAGCTTTTCAATGAAAATTTTAAGAGAGATTAAAAGGAAAAAATCCCTCCTATCAATCCAGAACTGTGACGATGCTGTGAGCAGTGCAAGCAGCCTCAATAAAAGTGAAGCTCTACTGTGAACATTAATTCATTGAGTTTTTCTGCAGGAGATTTGCCGGTAGCCATCGCACAGACTACCATGGTTCACCTGGCACTGTAGACCAGACCATGGGCAAGTTCACCTTTTTGTGCACCACTTACTTCCTAGGCCTTATAAAGACATCAGGTATGCTCTGAATTAGAGACATTTTGAAAGGTGCACATTCTTACGTGCTTATATGATATTGTTGACATTAGCTCTGAGACCAATGAATCAGACAGGTTTACATACCTAGAAATAAATGATTGTTACAAGCCATTACTGCTAATCATTACCACTAATGTCCTGATGTTGCCACAAAGATAAGACTATTATTCTGCACTAGGGCAAAGTGTATACTGCATATATGCTTTTTCTTCCAAATTAGAAGTCAAATTGATCATCTCTGCCATTAGGAGTTATGGCTCATGGAACTTTATCATTCCTACAATGTACTGTGAAAATGTAATTAAGGGAACAAAACAGAATGGCAACTTACAGTAATTTGTTACTAAACACAACAATATCAAATGTGCTTAGAGTGTATTGATAAACAGATCTATTGTAACAAGCAGATATTATGACCTCACTAGTGTTAATTTTGTATGACCAATTTTCCTCATGGTACATTGGGAAAGCCAAATGCAGAAATCTCATTAACATAAATGGGAAGTGAGGGCAGACCCGTGACCAGTGTAAATCAGTGTACCTTCTCAAAGACCTACAGCAACTTACACAGCCTTGTACACATCCCTTGATATCTCTTCCCCCACTTCATGTCTCAGCATAACCTAGGAAGAGGGTAGCACTGGTGTGAACTGGAAATGTCTTAAGACTTTTACTGAACAGCATTAAAATTAATAAATGCATACATTAAAATATTACAGTTTAAGATACTCCAAAATGTGTTCACTTGACTTAAAGAAGCACTGTACTTGAGAGAGATAAATAAGTTTAAGAGAAATAATTCTATTTTTGTATATCTAGATAAAAATGAACACATACCTCAGGAAGCACTAACAGCATACACAGGTATACTCATGAAGGATTCATATACCTTCTCAAGGAAGACATGGCCAAGCAAAAGGAGCCAAGAGAAGACAAACACTGCACAAATCTATTCCTCACCATTTACAGCACAGGGGATTTTTCACCTTGGACACTCACAGAGATGGGGGCAGGGGGGAGCAAAAGTCAGTGGTTTACTAGTTATTTCCCAAAAAATTGCTGACTTTTCCTAAATCACCAGAAGCTACTAATGAACAATTAGGCTGCATTCCCATGGGCATTGTAGAGAGATGCAAATGCATCATTGTAGAGATTTTCTAGTTTGTTCAAAAGCCTTTATAAATGGAAAAATCAAGTCAGAGCCACAGAAATAAATGGGCTACTTGTATCAGACAAACAAGAGCCCAACAAACTAAACACCAAGTCTTAATTCAGCAATGAATGCAGCATCTGCCCCGTGGAGGAAAGGAGCTATTTAAGTTCATAGGCATTTATATAGCACCTAACACAATCAGATTTTCAGGTTGAGAAGCAGAGGTGCCTGAGACTAACAAAAGACCCACATGAAATGATGCTGCACCATCAGCACTAATGAAAGTTGAGGCATTTTTCTGATACTTCTGGAGGGATAACGCTCACACCCGGGGAGCATTCCACACTTGTCTCTCTTGTCCCAAGACTCCCCAAAACCCAGCCTTTGACCTTCCTGAAGGCACTGTCATGGCTGTCAGAGGCACAATGACATCCAGACCTACCTACCTTTGCATAGTGACACTGGAGCAGGGCTGAATCACTGCTTATGGATCTGTTCCACTGCAGCTCTGACCTGGACAATGTTTTCTACATCTCCATAAAAGGCAAGATTGAATTTTCTAGCCTTTTTTTCCAGCTGCAGTGTTTGAGCTCTTATTTGAGGAGGACTGTGAAAAAGGAAAAGATGACAGCTCTGTTAGACATGTGATTTTCAAGCTGACAGTTTCCCTCTGATTTTAAGGAGCTAAAAAACATTTCCAGTGTCAGACAGATTGAGTTTTAATAACATGACAAACAGGCCCATTTGTTCATCTCAAGTCCTCACTATCCATCTTCAATTAACATGGTAAAAAGGTGGCTTGCAGCCAGTGTCAGACATTTGTATAAGCAGCACGTGCCCTTGCAGTTGGAATCAATGTCTGATATTGATAGATTAGGAAGGATAATTTATGGTATGATACTGGACTCATATAATCAGAAGAAATCAGGTATCCTGTGAAAATATTGCTCTCTTTCAAAATCCAAAAGTCCCTCTAAGATTTGTAGGAAGGAAAGTAATCATGATATTCTAAAAGTACATTTAAAATTTTGTAATTAATAACCACAAAAAAATGCAACTGATTATGGAGCACCACAGCAATGCTACTATTATAGATGTGCTAAGGCTGTTTCTGTCCAGGACCTGTTCACAACAGGCCTTCTGATTTAATTTCTCATGAATTTCCTGACAAGATTGGCTAGTCCTAATGTAAAACCTCCTCACAACATGTGAGGTTTCATATAACAAGAAATGGCAGACAGGAAAACCAAGTACATTTCAAAAGAAAGGAGGAAAATAGCTCTGAGATTTGAGAATTAGCACAGTGGAAGCATGGGCAAATGTTACTTGGGTAACTGTGCAAATCAGACATGCAGCATATAAATACCAGAAAAATGCAATACTGTAATATAGACTGTGACACTGCAGATCATTTCTTCTGATTTCAGCCATCTAAGCATTTGGCATGTCAAATGGGACAAATGTGGTGTTTCTTACTACATCAAGGCATTTAATGAGACGAAGTGTGGTTACTGGGGGCTGAGCTCCCATAAAAATCCAACTCTTTAACTCTACTGCACATTAAAAATTTTTCTTAAAGGAGGACATTTTCTCATTCTTGTGTGACTACCCATATAGACCAAAACAGAAAGGAGAAAAAATAAGCTATTTTCTTATTGGAAATATGATTTTAATAGTACTACTGACTTCAATGCAACAATGGTGACTTAAATACTATTTAAAATTCAGATGCATATTTGATAGATAAAACTGAAAATGGCCAAACTTTCCTGATGGAGTCAGCACATTCTGATACCTTATTTATTTTAAAAGACCTGAGGGCTGCTTGGATAATTGGAGAGAATGCAATAGTCTAGTAACATCTAGCAACGCAGAAGTGACAAATGCATACTCTAAATCCAGATTTTCTGGAGAAAACAATAACTAATTCTCCCTCTCTGAGCACAGACAAAGCAGGAAAGGTTTATAGCTAGTAAAAACTGTTCTCTTTTTTTTTTTTTTGTACAATAGTGGTGATTTAACAGACATTTTAAAATAAAAAAGAAAATCAAATCCAAATGGTGTTTGGCATGTTTGGCCAACTGTCTTATAAAGCACATCACGCCATCTGAATGTTCAAATATCCCTTTTTCTCTGTATGCAGAAAATAAAATTTCAGACCAAAATGTTTTGAGCAGAAAACAAGAAGTGCTCATTAAACCATCACTCCCAGTCACCAGTATCTGAGCTGATGACTGCTCTCTTGAGCCCACTCCAATGCACCACATAGAGCCACCCTGAGATTCCTAAGGATGACATCCCCTACATTCAGGGGCTGTCTTGTCTCCTTCCCATGCAGCACCAGCACTGTGCAAGCCCCTGTTGGTGCTTGGTGTGAGCAGGGCTAAGCCAAGGTATGGTCTCACAGGGGAGATAGGCCATTTCATGGTGACCCCCCAAGCAGTATCCAGCAACCTCCTTGTGTCAAATTTACACAGCTCAAAATTACTATTTTGCAATAGACACCTATGACCAGTGGAGGTCAGATAAACCTATTGCTCAGCTCTGTGTAGACTTGCACTTTGGGATGCTCAAGCGCAAACATAAAATGCCCCAAGGGTCCATCTGACCCTGTGATCTTTCTCAGCAGTCATGAGTAAACGCCCAGAAAACACTAACACAAGGAGCATATAAGCTTTCCCCAGGTACCTTCCATTTTCAGCCAAAGGGATCTCCTGAACTAGTTAATGTTTCTGGCTATTCAGTGGCCCCCAAATGATCTCGCATCCAAAAACTTAGTCTCTTCTGAAAGAAATTCTGGACAAAATTCAAGAAAGCAGATACTAAGCAGACAGGCTTAAGTGAAGCTTGGCTTCAGCAGAACTGAGCACAGACTAGTACTGACTGAGACCCATGTGGGTACATGGCAAAAACACGAAGCTCAGAAATTGGATAAATGAGAAATTTGTGGTCTGGGTTCCTTGCAAAGCTACAAACTGGCTCATCTTCAGAATGTAGGGATTTTTTAGATCAAAATGATCTAAAATGTAAATAAAAGTATTAACCTACTCAAAGCAGCACACTGTCAATAGCATTAAAATAATATCAGAATAACTAGTTCAAGCTGCAAGACAATTATAACATTTCATTTCTGTTCATATTTAACTAATAAAGGCTTCAAACATACATACACATGAAACCAAAGGACCATTAGCTCAGACCAAAGGAGAAAAGTTCCTTCCAGTGTACCATTGAACCTTTCTCCAACCACTGTTCTGGCTTCCCACTGCAATAGCTGATGGAAATAATACTCTTATTGCTTTTATTTCCCCCTTTAATTCTTAACTGCATGTCTGGATTTATCCTTCCATCAGAAGTTATTAATAAAAATGTACTAGGGAAAACATTGTTTCTACCCTACCTTATATATTTAACATAGCTCAGCCGAGCACTTAACCTGAACTGTGGTATCAAGTCTGCTGCATATAATAAATTCTTATAAATGGCTTCATTAAAACAACCAACAAACTATATATCACACAGGACTAATTCTTCAAAGTCAGTTTACTGACATCATGCACCTAATCTCCAATTTCTTTTGTCCCACTGGTTTGATTTAACATGTAAAGGCACAGATTATCGACCAGCTCTCACTGAATTGAGCAGTAGTCCTTACAGTTGAGTGTTTCACTTAGTTTTGGATAACTCCAGTTAACAAGTGCCAAGAAGTGAGGCTGCTTATTACCCTGCAAGATTGGTGTATTCACCATCACCTTTTGCATCCTCACTAGGGTTGAGTCAAGCTGCTTCTCCTTCCTGAAATTTACAATCCACGAATAGCCCAAGGACCTCATTGTCTTGGGTGACTACGTTGCCCCGAGTGAGGAGGAGACACGTTGCAAATGAATGAGGCACAGAGTCCAAACCTGGGAGAAAGCCAGAGTTCATATCATGTTACTTGCTGCCATGACACTAAGTTACAGGCAAAGCGCCAGGGTGTTTTTTCATCTCTCTGGTGCGAGTTTGCTCACTAAGTACAGATAGAGATAAAAGTATTTTTCAAACGCTGGAGGTGGAGGGGGGGACTTCCAAGTCCTCTATGAAACTGACTGCATCACTATGCTAACTTAATCTTGCATTTTTTACAGGAAAACTATAAAAATACATGCATAATTTGCATTCCTTTAAGAAGCAGCTGAGAGATGCAATTTTATCTCAATCTTTTAAACTTACTTTTTCTCCTTAACTGTGGCAGGGATGGCTCCCTGATAGATACAAAGAGGACCCAAACAAAATATATCTGTAAGTCCTTTTCTTCTGCTGCTAACACAAAGCTCCCATTTAAGGAGGATAAATGCAGCTCCTCCCTTTGCAAGCCAACATCCCCTCTATGCAAAGACATCCGGTAATAATACAGTTTATTATCACTTAGCTTCATCTTTAAAGCCTACCTGCCATCTGGACAAATGGCAACCTAGTGTGATGGTTCGTATGTTGCAGGTAGCTGTGGAAGCCGGGGGAGATTGGGTGCTGCAAGGAAACACAAATGCTAACTCATCAGGAACCAAGAAAAACCTTGGTGAGAAACACTAAGCATTAGAATGGGTGTGCAGGTGGGGAAACCAGGCAGGGACTGACCAGAAAAGCCCCCTTGCCTGATCCAGGTGGCAAATGGGTAGGCAGCTTCTCAGGGAGCAGTAGACACATTGAAAGGATGTTTTGTCAGAAATTGATCTTCAGGACACTAGAATTAATAAAGACACCCTTTAAGGGAGCTTAATCCCCGATTTCTGCATTCCCAAAAGGGCAACATCTCATGCAGAAAGCAGGGTTTAGAAACTGAACTGTGGCACCACTGTGCCAAGTCACAGTTCTGCGACTAGCAAGGGAAGCCCACTTGTGTACCCTCCGGTTGGTGGCAAGGGCTCCTGCTCACATCCAGCTCTGCATTTTTTATCTGGATACCTGCGCTATGGTGAAACTCAATGGCCTTGTTTCCCAAGGATAGGGGCACCTGTTTGCCTTGACTCCCTGGTGATCCATCCCCACAGTAAAAGCAGGGGACTTACCACAGGGTGAGTTCTGTGTTGCAAAGCATGACACAAAAAAGCAGCACTACATCTGTGGGAGCAAGGAGAAAGCAAAACAAAAGGAAACAGAAAACAAATCAAAGAAATTAAGGCAAACAGACTGTGCAAAACACATTTACTCACAGGACTGCATTTTTATCTTTTTATGGATGTGGAGAGACTTTAAGAAAGATCATCTTAGACCCTTCAACATAGCACACAGAATAAATACGCACTTGATCACATATAAAAGGCATCAATAAAACTTGATTAGTAGTACTTAAACACTTTGAGTAACTCAAAGTTTAGGGCTAAAGAAGCACTTAGGAATGAACTCCTCTTTTCACTGAATTGTCAGGGTTGGAAAGGACCTCTGAGATCACTGAGTCCAACCATACAGGCATAAAAAAACCCTACAATCTTGGCCACTAGAGCATGCCCTGAAGTGCCACATCTACACATTTCTTAAATACATCCAGGGATGGTGACACCACCACTTCCTTGGGCAGGCTGTTCCTGTGCCAGCCACTCTTTCAGTAAAGTAATTCTTCCTAATATCTAATCCGAACCTTGCCTGCTGCACCTTCAGACCATTTCCTCTGGTCTTGACATTACTCACTTGGGAGAAGAGGCCAGTATCCACCTCTCTACAACTTCCTTTCAGATTCACCTCTATCATGGGCAGAAGATATTACACAGCAGTTCTCACACCTTGCCCTAAAATTTCTACAGATCTAGACCAGTTATTTTCAAAGTAACAAGATGCTTTCATTTCATCTGACATCTAGAGGTACCTTTGCAATGAACATTATACCAAACCAAACCATTTCAGAAAAAAAAAAAAAAGTTGTTCTGACAGTTGGCTACTTTGCAGTGGAAAAATAACACCATTCAGAAAAGTTTCCTTAAGCAGCTCTTATCAAACATGCTTAGCAAGTTAGTTACTCAAGATTTGAAAATGATAAAAAAATGTTTGATACTTCACTTTTTCTCTTCCAACCAAGCCTGGCAAAAATGTACCTTTACAGAAATTAGCACACAATCCACACTTGCCAAGGCAATATGCTATTCTTTTTGAGAGCAGGGTGAAGAAAATACAAAAAAAAATCTTGAAACTATTTGTTGCTGAAATAATGCAGACTCTAGGGCTGATCAGTTATCTGCTCAGTTGATGGAGGAGATGCCATGTGGTTTTCCAGTGATCACCAGAGAGCTGTAGTAAAAAAACCCCAAACAACAACAACAGCAACAAAAAGCCCCAACAACAACAACAATAAAAAAACCCAAAACAAAAAAGCCTGGAGAAGTGTCTCTGTGTTTTCCAGTCTGCAGGAGCATGAATTACAGGCTTTAGCAGGTGGCCAGTGGTGTCAAAGCCTTCAGGGTGGTGCAGGATGCCATATATTTAGTTGCCCGAACACAGATTTGGAATTTCAGTGGTACTCACCTGCTCTGCAAATGTCAGCCATGAAATCCAAATCACATTCTAGTAATCGTGCAAAAGAAAAAAACCATCACATTGAATTGATGAGTGACTCTGTCCATCACTAAGCATGAGACTTCTGTGCAGCGTCATTTGTCACAGTCTTCTTTCATCCGCACCCTGTGTGCTCAGGCTCTCAGACATACATTTTAAGCAAATCTTGTTTCCTACTTGCAGAAAATATAACCAAGTATACTGCATTTTTTCTGTGCTTGCACAACCTACTGATACTAGGATTTCATAAAATTGAGGAGGAAATCAGGCACTATGTTCTCTTCAAAATAATACACAGNGCACAACCTACTGATACTAGGATTTCATAAAAACTATGTTCTCTTCAAAATAATACACAATTTAGGAATTTTGTCCATTGTATCTCAGATTCACCTTCTGACACTTTCTTCTCTTTCATGCCCATACTAGAATATGCAAGCCATTAACAAAGACGCATTTGAATTTTGCTGCTTCCCAAGCAGTAATTTTCTGTGGGTTGGAATTTCAAAACCTTTCCTGATATTAGAAGCCTATTATCATGTTTGGATGTGACTTAGTACCACTGGACTTTGGTCTCTCACAGAGCAAGTCAGAGAGGTGGTATGTGATCATTTAAAGACGGTCAGAGAGGCCAAACTCAATTTGCAAAAGCAGAGAAGAAAATTAAGCTACACTAATTTTTACTAACATATTGTAATTTATGGAGATTTTAAATCAAAAATCTGAAAAAGAAAAGGGATAGAGGGATATAGAATTAAAATCCAAGTTCCATTACAGATAAATCAAGGTACTGAACTGGAAGTCATGGTTACTGGGCAATATTTTCACTTGTGCCTCATTCATGGTTGCAGAGCCACCTTTGGCAAGATAGTTTCTGCTCCCCATCTCTTAGCACTATCCATAAATCCTTTCTCCCACTATCTCTCCTTAGACTAGGAATCCCTCAGAGCAAGAATCACCTCAGCATGTTTGTACAACACCAAGCACAATAGCATCCTGCCCCCTCTAGATAATGGTGGAACATAAACAACTGTAAAAAATACAATATGGTGTCCATCAGCTCCTCCCAAGAGCATTAACAAACACAAAGGAAAAGACCCCAGAATTGTTCGTAAAAGCACTTTGTTTCATAATTGTTCATATTTTCAGCACAAATTACTCCTTAAGGGCAGGAAATATCTGCAGTTTAGAAGTCTGCCTCCCTTTGAACCTTGCCAACCCAGCTGCAAGGTGGCATTTTTCCCAGTGTGAAGCAAAACATTTGGCCAGCTGCAACACAGAGGTGGCTCAGGGGCAGTCTGGTTGCTGGCCCTGAGGGCAGCCTTGTCCAGGTGTTGAACAGGGCTTACCATGGTGAAAGACACCTTGGTCTTTGCCTGGGGAGGTACTGCTTTTTCTCCCCCAAACATTGGCACTTTATGTCTATTCTCAGTCAATTTATGTCCTTCAAGCCCCAACGAGCAAAAGAGATTGAATTAACTGGCCCTCACCAGTGGACTTCCATATGTTAAAGAGCAAGAAAGATATCCTCAAGTTGTAGATGCAAGGGAGAAGAATTCGTTTCTAAGCTCAAGGAATTTCATTTGAATTTCACTTTATTGACCCCTTTTGCCTCTATCTCCTTTGCTGCTACAAGCTTGCCCTCTACCTTCAGTGCCTTTTTATTTTTTTTAAACAAATCTCATGGGATCACTAAGCTAATAGAACAGATTTTTACTGAAGCTGGCAACTCACTCTAGTGCCATGAGAGTGAAAAATATCAATCTACTGAGCGTAGAAGGGAGGAAGAAGTGTGAGCTAGAGGCAATTACAAAACATTAATTTGACAGCAAAGGCACAACTTCTGAAAGAAAGAACAATATAAGGCAGACAAACAGGAAAAGAAGAAAAAGCATAGCATGAGTTTACCGAAGAGAAATCATATGAGACTTAGTTGGTAGCTTTCTCTAAAAAGATAACTCATTTTCTAGATAAAGGACATGCAAGAATGGAGACTATTCAAAACTTCAATAAAGCATTGGTTATAAAGCCACAGGGGAAATACTCAAAATGGAGAAAATGGGGATTAGCAGAAGGACTGAAAGCAGCTATGAAACCAACTAAGAGGCAACAGATTACTCTGGGGAGGAATAAACCAGTCTGGAAGGTAAAAATTAGTTTGGGGAATAATTTTCTATATTATTTAAATTAATAGCCTCTGCATGACTTCTAGAGCATAGCAATGTGATTTGCTGATGATAAGACATTGGAATGAACTGCATCCCATAGCAAAGCTGGCACATTTTGCAACCAAAATTAGCTGGGAGAGGCCCAGGGGATGGAGCTGAGCAGGGTCCTTGGTGAAAATTTGGGATGACTGATGAATAAATCTCCTGTGAATTCACTGCTTGAAATGATGGCAGGAAAACACTTGGGAGGACAGGCTGATCATAAAATGGTTTTGAACCCCCTGTCTGGAGGTGCTATAAGAAAGCCAAAGCTGTGGAACTGTCACAGAGTGATGGACAGAACTTCCATGGGATGGGCACAGCCTGGAAAACAGGAAGGAGCTCAAGTGCCACCACAGTCTCCAGTGGTCAAGACAGAAAAATATATGGACTAGGGCTACTTTGAATAAAGCTAGTGGCCAGCCCAGTTTAGGAGAAAAAAAAAAAACTACAATAACTTGCTATGTTTTGCATAACAAAAACAAAAGCTGAGAGGGTACACAGCTTCTACTCATATCTCAGAAAAATCCAAAGATGTCTGTTTGAACCAGCATGGCTTTGTCACAATCATGGCTACATCCGTCTCCATCGTAACTAAATTTAACCCAAAACCATGATGGTTTCTAGCAGAAACAAATGAGGATGTAATAGATGTAGATTAGAAAAGCAAGAATTACACTTTCTTTCCCTTGTTGCAGCAACTTGTTTTCCTGAAGCACTGCATCAGATTTCTGAAATACAGTGAAATTTTGATGTGATTTTCTCCAAACTTTTTAAAACACAGAAATTATTGCCTGTTTTAAACTCATGCTCTTGAATACTGAGACGTAGTTAAACTCTGATATTCAGGTCAAGAAAAAAAAAGTGTCAGTATGAAGACTCTCTCTTATGCTTCTATAAAAATGACAATATATTGATACAATTAAGGCTGAGGCAACTAGCAATTGCTTACACAACCACTCCAAGATGAGGAACGCATTGGTAACAGGTGAAAACTCTCACAAAAGCACCATGCCCTCACTGATCCCTCAGTCCTGATTCATCTGAGAGCCCTGAAAAATGTCATACAACAGTAACTGTGAGAACAAGACAGACAGCTGTTTTCCAGATGAACTGGAAAACTCAACACAAGTATTATTAACCTTGTTGTGTTTCACAAGCTTTAAAGGACCCCTTGTTTTCCTCCAAGAGATGAGGCTGTTACCACCTATCTATCCCATTGCCAACACTCCTGCTATCCTATAGTACACAATTTTCTTTCAAAGGTACTTTAACTGGTACACATCTAAGTGAACATTCAGCAAATGCTTTTAGCTTGTATCTAACCCAGAATCACACTGTTATTTTTCAACTATATTGGCTAGTTTAACAAAAGATGCTGTTTCTGTTGCCAGCATCCTTTGACCATCAGACAGGATCACCAACAAGTCTTTCAGGCTGCAGAAGATGTTCTCTCGGGATATGCAAATTGAAGAAGTTCTAAGCTCATCCAGACAAAGATGCAGAATGTGACTGGAGTTCCTGGAGTTCCCTCATTTCTTAAAAAATGCACAACTCAGTAGAGAAGTTCTGACGTTCTAATCATCAGTTTTCTGTAGTTCAGGTAGGCGCTAACAGCAAAAATTGCTTCTTCTCATTACTGAACACAGTAACTCCTGCAATGCTGTCCACATAAACAGAATTTAAAATAAATGAATAACAAGTTAGGCAGCTAAAAAAAACCTTAACTCTAGTGGTTTGAACTTCATCTCTTGGGAGACGTTTGGATTGCTTTCCAATTTACATGAATATAACACATTAATACTCCTCCTAGGATGTGTAAGGCACAGTAGAAGCTTTGGATGCTGGTGCTCATTTCCTGCTTCATCGCAGAGGATTTGCTTCATTTCTCGTTATTTATGAAATTTCCCCCCATACATTTTGACAGTTTCCTCATGACCTCTTCAGAGGAGCTGGTAAAAATGTTCTGACTCAAAAAATCATCCTTATGAAAGATGGTTTCTGAATAAATCCATTGCCATCCCAAAAAATGTAATTTCTGACAGGATTATCAGATTTTCAGTTGGTGAATTAAAAAATACTTCTAAGTAGTTTGTGGGGAGTTTCTGTCTTTAAAAAGATACCCTTAACAATTGAAATTTGGGGTTGTTTTTTTTTTTGTATCTAGAGTGAGTCAAAGCCAAGAGGAGAAGGGGAGTACAGACTAACTCTCTCCCTCTCCCACACTGTGTTTCAAGCTGTTATTGACAGGAGTCAGAGGATGAAAATTAATTATCAGTAACTTGTAACACCCTGAAATTTCCACCATTAAAAACTATGAAGGCACAAAATTAAATGGATCCCACTTATTATGCTGGCCATTTTCCACATATTGAAAAGGCATGTAAAAAGGTAAGCAACAAAAGACAACTGGGAATGCCTATTACTTTCAGAAATAGCAAAGAGTAAAGGGGAGAAGGTGAATAACAATAAAATGCAAGGACACAGAAGGTAATAGGAATGGGATGTCTGGAGAGATGGAAAAGTCCAGTCCCTCCATTTCTCCTTCCCCTTCTGCATACACACTCATACGCATTTAAATAAGATTAATTTAAGAGTGCAGCAGTAATGTGGATATTAAGCTACAGCACAGTCTGATGTCCTGGCTTAATTTGAAACTCTATAACCCAGTATTGTCACTTGGAGGTTCATATATTTCGTATGTTGCCACATACGAGGCAGAGGTACCTATGGCTCATGACAGCTAGCAGAAATCTGCTTTTCTCCGTGGCATAGGTTAGAATTTTGTTACATGTCATTTCTAAGTATCCTGTTTCACAAGGTTAAAACTGCTCAGTTACCTACTGGTTAAACCTGTGATCAATACTAAGAGGGGTTTACTACTTGCCTCAGTGCTTACATCTGCAGCGATCAAAGTTTGTATTGGAAAATCTGGCAGTTTGAGCAGAGTTTTTCTTCTTTTCATTAAAGAAAGGAAATGTATTCATTTCAAGGATACAGCCTAGGTGTGAACATATGTGACCCCAACTATAAATATCTACATCTTCATGTAAACATAAACAGCAATAAATACAACCTCTGTATATTTTCAAGATATGTAGAATTAGTAAACTATAAATCAAACACCTATTTTTGTCTTCTTCCAAAATATAAAATTTCAGTTCATGTAAATATTTTCCCAGAAAATACCTTTTCTTGAAAATTTAGCCTGCTTTTCATACAGGCAAGTATACGTATATTTAAATATTGAAAGGTTTTGTTAGTTTAGTTTGGATGCACAGATTGTTTGCAAGCAGCTGGCGTTATCAGATAGCAAAAACAATCAAAGCAAGGCAGATAAGTCAGTGCTCATCACACATGGATTGCTACCTTATAACTTCTCTTATTTGACAGCTGATGCGTACTCCGTTCCCCGCAACGCTGGACAGAGTGGCAAAGCCTGCTCTGAAAACCCGTTTTGCTGCTGCAAATCACAGGACTGACCTATGTCTCTCAAAAATAATGGGGAAAAAATAGGGAGGGCTTAGTACTCAACATCCCTGCATCATGAAAATTGTGCACCCAAGCTTCTGGCCTCTGTGTTCAGTATTAGGATTTAGAAGCAAATGTAAGCAAATGTTTTGCTTTTTGCAAATATGCTGCTATAGTTGCTTACCTCCCAGTCTTTCAGAGAGAATTCCTGCTACTCCAAGTGCTTATTAGAGTATGGAAGGCAAACACAAAGAACAGATGTGAAGAGGAGGCAGCATGTCTGACATGGATGTTGTATGAAATTCACTCTTTCAAAATAGCTCAGCTGCTCTTCTCAGGAGGAATTGCAGGAAGCTGAGTCCTCTTGGAAACTGGCTCCTGAGGCCACAGTGATACAAAAAAACAAAACAAAACAAAACAAAACAAACAAACAAACAAAAAAAAGAAACAAAAAACCCCACCCACATATTTTCTCCTGTGCTTTATTTTTATTATTGATTTCATGGGAAAAACATTTAGACCATTTTGGAATGTTTCTACTACCACTTTCCCCCCAGTTCCTCTATTTTCTCTTGCCATTTAAAGATCTGTGGCACCAGCAGGAATTAATTTTTACATTGACGACAACTTGGGTCTGGATTGGACTTTCCATTTTCATCTCTGCTATTTTCTTCCAGGGGAAACATAGAACCTTAAATTTTCAGTTAAGTCAGGCATATAAGCAAGGATGTAGACAAGAGAATGAACAGATTCCCCTTTGCTTTTCTACCAAGACAGTATTATGCAGATCTCTATTCACTTGCCTGGAAAAGGTAGTTCATTACTTCTAACGGGTCTCAGTGGATTGATGAGGGAAGGTCAGGAAAAGACCCTAAAGTGGCTGACCAAAACCTCCGTACAGTTTAAACAGCATGGTCTTTTTCAGATGGAGGAGGTCTTCACTGATACTTTGACTTCTTTACTGCTCCAAATCACTCTTAAGAGTTAAAATTCTCTGCCCAAAGTATAAATTAACATGCTGAAAAGACTGACTCTGATGGGATGGAAACTCCAGGTTTATCTGCTGAGCCCCAAATACTCTTCCCCAACATGTATTTGCAAACTAGCAGTTGCATAAGAGCAAAAGAAGCCCTGAGAAGTGCATGTGTGATAATCACAGCGTAATCACTGCTGATGAAACTTGATGTTCTTCTATAATCACTGTAATTTTAACTGGATTGAGTGCCATTTAAGTGACAAGAGTGTTATGATGGATGAAATATATGCTTCCAAAGTTATATCAGCTTCTTTGACATTCATGGCATGGAATGCTTAGTGGCATTTAATGTTTGTAAATCTTTAGAAATAAGTTAAATATGTTAATTACCACTGGAAAAATCTCTCAAGCTGAAGTACTCAATGACTGTACTGCAGTTGTCGTTAGTGCTTTATTCTCTTCTTTCCATCCACTAAGTAAGTATAACATGTCAGGTCAGTGATTACACTCAGAATTTGCATTTTTTTTTTATCTGTCAGTCCCTCCAGGTAAGTCAGTAAGCTGTCACCCAGCTTGCACTGGCTGCCTTCCCCTGGCCCATATTTTGGGTGCCCCAACCTGCTGGCACTGTTCCTGCCTTAATCTGAGAGGCTTGAGGCCATGCAAGGTGCCATGTGCTCCTACCCTTGACCTCTCAAATATGTGGGCTGAACACAACAGACAGCAGGTTTCAGACCCACAGAAAAGCAGCCCCAGCTCTGCTGCTGTGCCAGCGCACTCAGCAAAGCAGGGCATGAGGCAAGCCTGGCATTTCCATCAGATGCATCAAATCATCTTGGATTGTCACATGGGAAAAGGATCCAGGACCAAACCCAGTGAGATGGCTACACTCCTTTAATTCTAGCTCAAAAAAAACCCAGGATCAAGAACAGGCAAATCTGATGGCAGCCTGCAACTATCATAGTCAAAATGGGTGACAGACGAGGCTGGAAATACTGATGGCATTGTTTTCTGGGATACAGGCCATACTTGCTGCAGAGAAACTGTCTACTAGCTGACTGTCAAAGGAAGCACTCCCCATTTGCCTCTCCCACTGCAAACTCTAGACAACAAACTTTACACCCCAAAACCATTTCCTGTCTAGAAAAAAACATCAAACCTCTTCAAATATGATGTAAGATAGTTCCTCTAAACTGGGAACAGAAGTTACCAGAACAGGGCAAGTAATCAGCAACATACTCCTTTAGCAACATATTCATTTCTTGGTATCTCAGCAACAATTTCAAAAATCATCCAGGGGAGATTCCTGAAAGAATTGTAGGTAATGAACAACAGCAACGATAGGTCAAGGCAATTGACTTCTTTACAACTTGAGAAATCCTGTCTGAAAATGATTTGGGATATTATTTAAGCATTTTAAAAACAGGTAAGATATCAAAATGAAGCAGAACACTTCATGGATTAAGCCTTTGCAGACCCTCAGTGATTACCTTCCCTCCCCTCATTACTGGCTTCTTTAGAAGGCAAAATTAAATAATTTTACAAAACTGGAACACTGAACTTCTTATTTTCAAGTAAAGGCAAAGAGAGTTAAGGGTGCATATGCACGACTAGTCTGCAAGAAGCACAGGGTACCTGACTGGCAGGTTAAGCTGCTAATTCAACTCTTCTTTTCCTTGAGCTTTCGAGAAATTACCCTCAGTAATAAAGGCCCCAAACAGCCCCACTGTGCTAACAGAGCGAGGAAAGTCAGGTTAGAAAACTACAATCCATTTTAAGCAGCACATCAGGCACCAACCTGAAACATGGCTTGCCAAAGGCAGCCCTTAGTACCATCACACAAAGTGACCTGAAACTCATTAAACGAACTATTAATAAGTTAATGCACTTATTATTTGCTCCATTGTCATAACTGTCACCAGTTGTTAACTGCAAATTACGAGCTTTGATTCTAATTTTTGCAATTTGAGCTTAAAGCCCTACTTGCCAGCAGCCGCATTAAATTTAGGCAGGCTCTAGGTAGACAGAAGAGCCTTAGTTACCTGGCCTGAATCAGGGATGAGGCCTCTGATACAGGAAAGGGACTGAAAAGTGTCCTGGTTTGGCAATAAAAACCACATGCTTCACCTTGAATGCAAGCTTGCTCCTAATTTTAAACACATGCTCAAGTGCTATGCCAAATAAAAGCCTAAAATCCCATCCTGAAAACTCTTAAGCATGTTACATTAAAGCAGCTTCTTTGGCATTGAGATGAATTTTGGTTGGGTCCTGCCCAATTCAAGACCAATGAGATTTGTAATGCCAATATTGCCTTCAGAATATTTCCCTTGTAGGCTGAGCCCATTTCCATCACATATAGATGACATTTTATGAGGAAAAAATTGGCACCTTTGATATGAAGAAAAATCCTCTGGGCTGTATTGTTCCCTGTAATGAAATAAACTAAGATAGAAGCAAAATGGAAACCTGGAATAAGTAATGTAACTGAGTTACATCATAAAAGCTATTTACAGGCTTGAAATAATCAGATCAACGCGCAAGTCAAGAAGTTTTGCAGTTAAAGTCACATATTTCAATCCAGCTCAATACAGGAGTGGAAGAGAGGTTACTAAATGTGCACAGTCCCCATTTGAATCTCATGCAGTTTGATACTGGGTCCTTGCAGTTCCTGGTGCTCAGACACAGCAGCTGCTCAATGCTGAAAACCCAAAGGGGTCTGAAATGGCAGCCCACCAAACTTTTCCCCTCATCCTTAAGGTACAGTACTGCCCCAGAAGGCAGGCAGGCAGTCATATTTGAAGGCTATCACTACTAATGTGACGCTGTCTTCATTTTTACCCCTAGCAAAACTGGATTTTTTCTGCCTTCTGCCATCTGCCCTTTCTAGGGCTGACTAAGTGGTAACTTCATGTGCTCCATCCAGCAAGCACTAAACCACCAGCTCAGAAATGGGTTTAATAACATTAAGAGCAATACCAGCTGAATAACCTGGCCTTTGACTATTTTTACTTGAACACACACACTCCTGACACCAACATATTTCTGAGATGACAGTGAAGAAATTGTTCCAGTAGATGTCCTACTGCTTAGTAGTTATGCTAAAAATTGCAGAAGTACTTGCAAGACGGGGTTCATAGAACTTCTGGTGGAGTCTCGGTCACCCCAAAAGTTATGCATGTACTTTTTTTGAAGTACCTGATTTGGCCTAATGCTCTCAATGCAGTAATGCAAAAGCTTACAGCTACATAATGCATAAAGGATCACTAGATCTGATTTTCTCATGGAAAACTGTATTTTTTGAGAAGAGAGGAAGCACAGGGCATATGGTTAATGAGATATATTACGTAACTGAAAAAGGGGGAAAGTTGAGAATAGTTTGGTCCAATGTGTCATTATCTACAAGGATTTATTATAACTCTACTGAAATCTTCAGGGACTTGGACATTGACTTTAAGAGTGATAATAATTCACCCTGAGTTCACAGATGCTGATCTGATCAGGTTAAATTTTCAACATGTCATTTTCCTGTTATTAAAAAGAAAAAACCCACAAAACAAAGCCATTCCATTCTCACATAGCTAACTCACTAACACAGTTTTCTAAATTCAAAGATTTTAATTTTAATCCTTTTCAGAAGATAATGGCTTCATTTGATACTATCCAAAAACTTATAAAAGAAGTCTTGGAGGTAGATTCTTAAATATATCTATTCAAGAGTTGCATCACTGTTTCTCCTCCCTAACTGTACTTGTTCCAGAGATACGGCCAAGCAACACAAAAAAACAGATGATGAAAAATATTTTTCCTTCAAGACAAACTGCAGAAAATGAAAACTTAAAGAAACAAAGCATTTGTGGAAAATTAAAATTTTGGTGGTTTTCACTGAAATTCAAAAGTGTTAAACTACTTATTCAGTGAGTCTTCAGTAGTAGCTTGCCCTGTCTCAGCCAGCAATCCACAACAGAGGAGCAGGAATCAGGGCCACTGGTATTTGAGCTCTCTGCACTTTTTCTAAGAGTATCTTCCATGCTATTTTCTTATGAAAAAAACACCAAAATTGCTGAATTAAACATAAAATGAAGTCTGAATAGTTGAGCCAGAAACCAATGAGTATCTTAATAAGAAAGCTGACTAGAGATACAAAGGCAGGAAAACATAATTGTTTATGTACACCCCCTTAAGCAGAAAGAGAAATGCTATTGCTTCTGCTTTCATGTGATACAGCCAAATTTTGGAAGCATTACTGCAACCATAGAGAGGATGAAGGGCTTTTCTCTATAATTTAATGGCATTCAGTAGCCAGATCACATCACTGTAAGCTCTTTGGAAAATCCCAACCCACACAATAGTGGTTTTAAGTGCAAGCACACAGCCACCAAATCTCTAGTGCTCCATGCTCTGCACAAATGTTTCCTCCCCAATCCAGCTGCAGTATGGGTTTGTTATCCTTAGCACAGGCAGTGTTCTCCCATCCAGAGAAAGGGCTGCTATCATTTATTTCACAGAGGTGTTCAGATACTGCTTCCCTGGAAAGAGCAGAGTTTTTCAGAAAAGTCAAGGGGATATGAATCTGAAATCTGTAATGGGAAAACACACGCCTATCTGTTCGCCTTTTGGTCTTGTGACCAGCTGGAGTAGAATCATTGAATGATTTGGGTTGTAAGGGACCTTAAAGACCATCTAGTTCCAACCCGCCTGCTGTGAGCAGACACCTCCCACTAGACCAGGTTGCTCAAAGCCCCATCCAGCCTGGCCTTGAACATTTCCAGGGACAGGGCATCCACAACTTCTCTGGACAACCTTTTCCAGTGCCTCACCACCCTCACAGGAAAGAATTTCTTCCTAATACCAAATCTATATTTCTCCTCTTTCAGTTTAAAATCCCTTGTCCTATCACTACACTCTGCGCTAAACAATTCCTCCCCATTCCTCCTGTTGGTCCCCCTTCAGATACAGGAAGGATGGTATAAAGTCTCCCTGGAGCCTTCTCTTCTCCAGGCTGAACAACCCCAACTCTCTCAAGCTGTCTTCATAGGAAAGGTGCTCCAGCTTTTTGATCATCTTCATGGCCTTCCTCTGGACCTGCCCCAATGTTGTTGAAATATAGGTAAAGGTTATACATTACACATGAAACACAGCACAGTATGCTTGTACTGAAATTGGGAAAAGTCCTTTTGGGGCTGGAAATCTCAGGCTTTACCCTCCAAACCAGACCATGAGCCCTTTCCATTGAAATCCAGCAATCATATTGTGTAAATAGGAAGAAAATATTTGAAGTGGGTGGATACATATGCACTCAAACTGCACGTTAAAGTAGCCCCTCTTCTTGTGGGTGCAAATCTGCCCCATTCATGTTATCACTGCTTGAAGTTTGGGGATTTTACAGCTTGAGTGAGGTTGGCTTGCACTGTGCTCCAGCTGGAAAAAGACACTGTGCTTTCATTTAGCAAAAAAAAAAGCTACAGTAGTGAAATTTGCTTTTGCGGCAGGAAAAAAAAAGGACAGTCCTTTTGAAACCTTGATTACAAGATGTGAGGTAGAGCCCCCCTCAGCTGGCACCAGCCTCCTAATTCATCAGTGTTAGGATTGTGGAAAACCCAGCAAATGGTGCTACTCTGCCTGTCTTGACCCTGGAGGTTTTGACTTGGAAATGGAAAAAATCTGAATTTTATTGGTTCCCCCTCCAGTCAGGTGAACTCAGAATAACCAAGCCTTTTCAAAGTCTGTTTTAAAAAGTTGTACAGGAACCATGTACACACACACACAATAGTTTCTACCTCAAAACCACACAGACCCATTTTCAGGGTAGTGCTTTGGGCTGAATCCTGTAATAACAAGTAATGAAATAGAAAGAGGAAGAAAGCAGGAGGGCTGGTTTGTAAAGAAAGTGTTTTCTAAGCAGGAAATCAAGACTCCAGCCTGGGTGTGGTGTTTATTGGTCTCCTCTGTCTGGGCAGCTGACGAAGAATTTTCTGGAAGAAGCAGAGCCTTGAAACATCATATGTATGCAAAATTTTAATTTTGTTTTTAAAAGCTTTCCTGAAATAGGCAGTCATTGTTTACATCAAAGTAATTTCTTTCAAATTGAAATTTTCTTCTGGATTTCCAATTTTTCAAAAAAAAAAAAGTATTTTTCAAACATGGCTCTAATGTTTTCTGTTTCAGCATAAAGCTGTACTAAGGCAACCATTTTTATATATCCGTCCATATAACTGTGCTCTAAAATTCAATAATTCAATTTAATCTCTGCCCTCACTTTTAATATCCCTTTAGATAATAGAAGAAGTTTCTCATTTCAGCTGCGCCTCACTTCAGAGTTGCATTATTTCCTCCTGGCCATAAGACCGGTTTGTTTTTAATATACTGCTATTTTTCAACTGCCTTTCTGGGCCTCAGGCTTTGGCAAAATTTGGCTGTGATTAACAATATGCTGTTCACTTGCCCTCCACCCTTGGATGTGTCAGATTTTTTGTTTCTACTCTTCAATGTGCTTCTGTTTTGTTTGGGGGTTTTTTTGTTTGTTTGTTTTTGTTTGTTTGTTTGTTTGTTTGTTTTTAATTTATTTGGCAAGTTGTCTAACTCTGTTTGAAATGCTACAATACTTTACAAACCTAGAAAGCAGTTGGTTTATTTTTCATCATGAGGTACACTTCAGCCTTTAAGATCATTAGGCACGGTGGCTGTCATATGTTTAACAAGTGATTAGAAGATGCAGCAATCAACAATGTCAGAAGATTTTTCCAAAAAAAACCCAAAACATAGGTCAGCTCCGATAGCCTCCAGCACTTCTTGTGAAAATCAGCAACGGTGATCCTTGCCACCTCCGCCAAAACATTTTTATTAGCCTTTCAAAGGCAGATCCGCAGTACTGTCGCTATAATTTCAGGGATCTAAAAATAATTGAAGGGAAGGGGCATGCAAGCCAAGAGACTGGAGCCATGGACAGCAGGAGGAGAAATCTACATTGCCAACACCAAAGCAATGTGCTTAGGAAATAGTGTTCAGACAGAGAAGCTGCTCCCTCTACCTTCCCACCTCTATGGCACACTCCAAGGGGACGCTGCTGCTGCTGCTTATTTTGCTTCTTGACTGAGCAGAGCTCAGTTTTCAATAAACCCATCTGACTTCAAGTGACATCCAGTACAAACCTCTTTTTCCTCCTCTTTTTTTCTCTTCCTTTTCTCCTTTGGCCATAAATCAAAGAAGAAAGGATCAAATGGACAAAACAACAAAGTGGTAAAGTGCTCACTTCAGGGCTGTAGCCAATCTAATTAATTTTTCATTTAGGTCTGATGTATTAGAGGCCAATAAATCAAGGATTATGTTTACAGAGTTGTAGAAAGAGAGGAGACCAAGTCCTCGTTTGTTGTCTGGGCTGTCCAAATTAGTCAGTTAAATGATCCTGGGGGAGATCATAAAGGATATGAATAGGTTCTTGTAAGTACCTTTCTTTTAATTACAGACCAAACAGTCAACACTTCCCGCAGTCCTTGAAGGGCAGAGCTGGCTTCTTGGAAGCCAGATGGACGATGGTGACTTTCTGCCATGTACCTTTGGGACAGTACAGAGTTTCTTCATCTCTGAGAGCATCAATGCAGCCCAACAGGCTCAGGTTACCTATCTAGTAGGAGCACAGCGGATCCAACTAGAATCAATGGACTCCAGTCTTTCCTAATTCTCAGGGAGCAGAAAAAGGAGTACAAAAAGGCAATCAGACCTCATTTTCAGTACATTTCCAGAAAGGTGCAAAGAGGTTTTAGGGAAACCAGAGTCAAATCTGGCTGGGCAGAATTTTTGCGTTTGATTTAAAAGACCCTTTTGGGATGATTTAGCAGATTGTTCCCACACCAGTCACAGCTTCCACTGCTTGACTTTAAATTACAGCATTGACAGAGGCGTTCTGGGCTTATTCCCTTAAAAGTGCATGACTTTTGCAAGGTACCTGTTTTGTAATTAGCTGTGCTACACAGTGCATGGCTCTTACAATATTAATGGTCCTTAATAGCAAAGAATCAATGTGGTGACAACTAAGGAGAGAGTGATAGATATCAAATGACTTGATAAACACAGGAGGAAGATGAGAGGAAGAGAGAGTATCACTCACTCAGTCTGACATGACCTTTTTCTACAGTCATTTTCTATGGAAAGTTCCCAAGGACCTTTTTAGACCTGAGATAACCAGCACTGAAAAGCCACTTTCCATGTTCTGGAGCCAAGGAGGATGCAGGGCTCCTACTGACATACACGCCTCAAGTTGGTGCAATACAGACTAAGTCCAAAGGCAGCTCCTCCACCTTGCAATGTGAGTGCAGAAATGAAGACCTAGCACCTACGATGTCTACTTTGCACAACAGATGCTAGACTCAGTAACTAAAGCTTTCTGCTATAATTTTTTCAGAACAGAAACACTTCTGGTGGTTCCAAATATTTCAAACTCTTCATGATACTATGACTGCAATTTCAGCAGTTTGCTCCATAAAAATCACAATTTTCCAAAAAACTCAATACAGTAACAAAGCAGTGGCCAAAAATGACATTGTTTAAGCCTTCTTTTCACCTAACACAGCAATGTACTCGCTTGCTACACAATATTTTTCCATTTCTGTAAGTTTGCTGAAGGCTATTGTTTTGCATATGAGATATGTTCAGTATCTCAGGGAATTGAGGGCACAAAGAGCAATAAATAACACAGAAACAGAGAGGCAGTTGGACCTATTTTAAATACTATGGATTTATATATATTTGAGAAGAGAGCTTGAGAATGCTTAGATTTGGCTTTTATCACAAGCTCACTGACTAGCCATGTTAAAAACAGCCCCACATAGCTGCATCCCCACGCTACCCAAAATGTGCACAGATATATTTCAGATATACTGGCACAGAGTGTCATCCCATCCCAGCCTTGTCAGACTGGAGCCCCATCTTTCTTTGCAATGCAGAGTCTAATCTGTATCAGTTCAAGTTGATGCAGATCAGCTTTTGTGTAGATAAACCCTGGACTGAGAGGGACTAAGGCTCTTACAGAAAATGTCTGGGGACCTAATTGCTCTAGTAATGTGGAAAATAGGGAAACCAGTGCCATTTTCTCAAATGACCATTTTTATTATAGCCAAACCAGCTTTTCCTGTAAGGTGATTGCACTTGTTGTAAAAAAGATTAATTACATTCTTTGAAAGCATGGTCATATCTAATAATTGAAGTCATGCTTCCTTGAAAATGCAATGCCTACACGCACACACCAAAACCATAAAATTCTCAACACCAGAGCTGACAAAACCAGACTAAAACCAGAAAAAATCCATTTATGAACATCCATACTCATACACTCCAGCAATATGTGGCACCAGCATCACAGGTCAAAACACACCTTGACTTTAAAAAAAATGCTTTGGATCAGTGGACGACATACTCCTGTGTTTTGTGCAATTAGTTATTTCCACGTCTAGTAAATAAGAGTTTAGGCAAAACCTGCCTATGTTGCCATTGTGGGGGATGTCAGCCAGCCTTTAGTGGCAATTAGCACCAGGAGGCAGATGAGGAACAGCTGTAATTATTGCAGCAAGACAAGGTAGGAAGTGTTGGGGGCCTGAGTCCACTCAGAAGAGATTAGGAAAAAAATTACTTCTTGTTCTCTAAGGGATGGTGATGAGGTGGCAGAAGGCATTTACCTGGGGCTTGCAATGTTTTTGTTGTCATTTTTTTTTCTGCTTTGCCAATTATTATTTCTTCCTTTCATACCGCAGTGCCTCGCCACTTTACGTAAAGTTGCAGTAAACATAATAGTTGGCTCCAGCTCTCAGGGCCAAGTTGTATTTGTGCCCTAAAACTGGACCCTGTGTGATATAGGAGTGGTTGCTGGTAGACTCTTACCAGTGTCTTGACAAGCAAAATACATACTTAAAGCTTTTATTCCTTTTATATGGATATTGCAAAGTAGAGATGGATGAGGCTCTGGTACTGTATTTCTGCAAACCACAGGAGATCAAGTGATCTTCAGAGATGCTAAAACAAGCAAATGGAAGTGGAGCAGCTTTTCCTTACTTCCTAGGCCTAGCCACCAGCAATAGCCCATTGGTAGTTAGCTTTCCTTGGTAGACTGTGCTGGGAAACGAGGAGCCAGGTAATTCGACCCCACTCCAGAGGCTGTCATGAACAGTGGTGTGGTTTTCGTCCACTAAACATGTGACAAATTTGATCTACAGGCAGAAATAATGGCTCTGTGGCAGATGAGGATGTCTTTTGGGCTTATGCAGGTGCATCCCCATGAGCATTCTTCTGGCAGGGGAAAAAACATGAATCCACACTTCCTTTATGCCAGGTGGCAGCAGCTCAAAATCATGCCAATGGAGAGCCGTAACATGATGCTGTGGGCTTTAGTGTCTGTTGTAACAGGTTCATGATGAGTGGGGTGGCTATCAGTCCCCAAAGCCATAAAAGAAATCCCTACGGGCTCTAACGAGCAATCCTCTTCCAGGCACATTAGAGATGTAATGCTGTATATGGGATTTAGCCTTTTAATTACTAGTCTAGAATAAAGCTTTAATCTAGTGCTCATGTTCCTCAAAGGGAACAGCTTTAGAAGTGACAAATCCAAACTGTTGGGTTGAGAACTTTAATCCTTGACAATTTATACTACCCTTTTTTAATAAGCCAAAAAAAAATATTAAAATGAGCCACTTAAAAAAAATAAAAATCAAGATGGCAGAGTATTAATTCCCTCCAAATTTGTGAAGCTATTGATCAAAAATACTAGGGTCCATGTAAAAAGTCAATCCAGCCCTTAATGGCAAAACCTGTCATCAATGTCGTGAAAACAGTAGTTTCTTACCTTTGCACTGTGCAGGATAGGAACTAAATGCAGCTGTCAAGCTAAGTGCTTCATTCTCCTTGCTTTACAAAGTGTGTCTGTCCCCCCGCCCCCATCCCCCTTTTTCTTCTGGAAGAAGACTTGGGTATTTCCCACCAAATCCTTCCAGCAACTATCTAGGTCCCTGCCGTGGTTTAGCCTCAGATGGCAACAAAGAACCACGTGGCAGCTCTGTTCGCTCTGACACCACACAGCAGTGGGGAGAGGATTGGAAGAAAGAGGCAAAACTTGTGGGTTGGGACAAAAAAAAGCCATTCAACAGAACAACAAATAGAACAAGGGAAACAGTAGCACAGATGGAGAAGGATATAAACACGATTAAGAAACCAACCGCTCACCAACCAACCACAGCCCTGGACTGTCGCTGACTCCACACC
>VZRU01003239.1:72651-94005 GCA_013398155.1 Pedionomus torquatus | reverse complement strand
CCTTGTCAATGCCCCCTTCCCTAGACAGAGATCCCAGCTGCCTGGCTTCCCTACCCTCTAATTCCAGGCTACTGGCCCCATTATCCCAGCATTGGAGCAGACAGGTGACAATGTTCTCACCTGGAAGTGGGCTGAAATCTTTTCGCATATCCTGCGGCTTGCTCAAGGATAGGGATCAGGTGACTGTCTCTGATACCAACTCTTCCTCCTGTTCTTGTGATGCCCCTGCTTCCTCATCATCCTTTGCTAATCCAACTGATTTCTTGGTGTATTTCTTCTTCTGGATAGGGGCAACAGATATGGGCACAGCTTGGATTTCAGATTCAGCTCCAGTGCTTATCCCTGGGGTCAGAGTGGCTGACCCCCGGTTTCTGTCCCCCCTCCCCTTCCCAGCCAGCTCCCTGCTCCCCCCTGGGCATGGCTCACATGGGGTGGAGTACCTGGGCCCCTGCTAGAGCCAGGGGAGAATTAACCCTGTCCCTCCCAGAAACCAGGACAGTTGGGAAGTGCACTCAGAGAGATGAAGGGCTAAACTCAGAGCAAAGAAATTATTCATGATCATAAAACTGTCTCTGCAATAAATTTTTCTGGTTTGCAAAAGATACCCATCCTTAATTAGCTATTTGTTACTTTCAGGAAAAATGCAATTTATAGTAGCAACGTCTGGCATAACAGCTGTCTCCTCAGAGTTTTGAAAACCATAATTCAGGTGAGTTTTATCCACCATTGTTGACATATATGTATTTTGCCACTCCTCTCAGCCTCTAGTGATAATTAGACTGTCATAAAATGCCCTGGATTAATGAGGCTTCAAAACACATACACCCATTTTAGCCCCTTCCTTGATTCTGCCATGAGCTCTTCCACTTCCCTGCAAATGAGTCTTGTTTGTATTGCTGGGCAGCTGGAGGGAGATCCCAGCCAACAGTGACTAAAATATCAAAAAAAGAGGCCCTTTGGGTAATGCCCAGCATGAACAGATATGAGAACAAAACTGTTCAAAGGCATTTCAGTCTAGAGTAACTTTCTGTGAGGTGACCAAGCTGGTCTCCTAGTCCCTATCTATTCATTTCTCTCTCTCTGTCTTGGCATCCATCGTGTACAGCACTGATCCAATTCACCTCACTTAACCTACCATGAAAATAGCTCTATATGTCCACTGTTGATTTTACTAAGTATCACTGACTTGAGGAGGGTCTAATAAAGACCCAGCCTGTGTGGGGACACTGGAGCAAGTGCGGGAGGGCACATGGCACAGGAAGGACAAATGGAGGTGAAGAGGGACCTGGTGGTGGTGAAGCACTGGGCTAGCTGGAGCCAGCCTATAACAGAGCTCCCTAATAACAATGAACTCTCAGTCAAAATAATGAACTCTGGAAAAAATAGCTCCTTGGGTAGATAGCTAATTTTAAATCTGAGGGGAATCTGTTTTACTTATATATTTCAGAGCTGGTTTTCTGTAATCTCTAAGACAGTTTGGTATCCAAATCCATCTCAATTCCCACAAAAATTAAGTGTCTCTGTATACAATTAAAAATCCCCCCCCTTAAAGTTGTCTTGGCTGAGGGTGCAGATAACCTTTTCAAGGTCCCAGAGGATGGCAGGAGCTAAACCTTTTCCAGTACTGCTCTGAGCTGGGCACCCCACCACTCTGGCACAGATGAAGGGAAGTGACATGGAGGTTACCACATAGGTCACTTTATTTACAGACTGGCTGTAAGGATTGTCAGCACCTGGAGCACAACATTTTCTATGGAGAATCACTGAGCAGTCCTTTTTCTTCATTAGGTTTTTTCACCTTGTGCACTGGATTAGCCAGGAGTTAAACTGTTTGCAAATAGCAGGTCCTTCAACACCAGTCTTGTCTCCGGGATCTGCAGACTCCCCTTCTCTTCTTTTCCCTGTCTTTGCTTCTTTAAAATAATATGCCTATATTTCTTGAGTGGACAAAGAAGGAAGAATAGGAATGGGCTGTTGAGACTAGGGTGTTTCATCCTAAATGGACAGATATACAGCAAAATAAAATGTAAAGTGTAAGAGTCACTCAGATGTAGCCTTGATCCCAGAGCTCACTCAGCTGGCAAAAGAGAAGCCCTATGCTCTCTATCATCTCAGATCCAGTCTTACTCAACATCTAGAAAAGGAAAATAAATGAGAACGGGTGCTTCAAAGCTATTTTTACCTTTGAAGTGTACTACTGAAAAAAAATCTTCTAAATATAAAAAATAGCCTCCAAAAAAATATTCTATTCACTAAGTCATCAAGGAAGGAATATAATGAAAGAGTCAAATCGTGGAAGGCAAGTTCAGTTTTAGGGTAAAAGATTTTATCTTGCCTTTTTTAGTGACTTTGGCTGGCAGATGTCTTAGTAAGTGTGAATTCAGAGGTTTGTAGGATTCAGGCTGCTCCACCACCTAATCAGAACCTTGGTGCCCTTGGAGCTCTAGTGTGATACCTCTAGTAATAGATAGTGGGACACAAATAATAGAGAAGTTATCAAAACAACCTGCCACTGGAGCTTTTGTATAAATGAGAGGGATATAAATGGCAAATAAGCAAACGATTCTTCCATTTGTGGCAAATATCCTACACTTCACATTCAGTGTTTGATGTGATGATTATAATCAGGCTGTGTACTTCAGAGCAAGAAGAGGGGCAGAATGGAGCAGGAAGCATCATGTTTCCAGTAAATCATTGCTTTAAAACAGCACTCTCCTTACCAGCTAAAGATTTTCGCATCTTAAGTGCATCTGGCATTGTCAACAAATGCTGTGTCTTTTCACCTGATTGATCATGGACTTTAAAGAAGCGGTTATTTCCCTGATAAATGAGATATCATATGCATTCATCTATTACAGAACTCCTGTAGATAATTAATCACTGCCTTCAGCTCATTACAGCTCTTAAGGGTACATGTGAATATTCTCTAAGTTAACAGAAAAAAAACTCCAGGTGGAAGGTTAACAGTACTTTTAAAATCAAAGTGACATTGCAGAATAGGTCAGCCACTGCCTTTTTAGACTTGGTACTAGCATCACAGGATTTCCCGTGAGACCCTTTGACCAGTAATGACAGGCCAAAGTCATGTTCATTGGGAAATGGAGCAGTTCTGCTGAAATCTGGGGAACTATCCTCACTGGAGATGCAAAGCTCCGTGGGTACTGCCAGCTGAGAAAGTGCCTGCTTTGTCAATGTAAAGCATAATCCAAGGCTAAAAGCAGATCACAAAATGTGTCAAAGGCACATGGGATCCCATGGGCAAACTGCCACTGGGCCTTGGCGGTCAACAGTACAAGGGATCATTTCACGCCTCCCTTCACTCCTCCTAGCAATGGATGAGAGTGGACCAGTTCCACAGAGATGATAAATGTTCACTTTAGGAGAGGTGATTGTCACACTGGTTTGCTAGCCCAAGTCCACGTCTGCATTGTTTTCTTTCAATGGGTTGTCTTTAAAAGTGACAGCATAAGATCAATTCTAGCTTGCTAAACTGTTGGGAAAGATTATCATGATTTTTTTTATTTCTGCCAGCGGTGGCCACAGCAGGCTGAAATCTCTCACCTGCCTGTGTGCAGCTCCCTGGGAAGTCACAGACCTCACACCTCGCTAACTGATGTTGTTCATCTTGATGTATTACCTCCTACAGAAGCTATCTCTTTTTTAAAGCCTTTGGGAAAAAGTGCAGAAAAATGGTGAAAGATTTGTTTTCTTTACACATGCAGTTCACTTATTGATTTGTACAAATACCTGTGGGGTGTTTTGGGTCAAATTAGGTTCTGTTCACCCAGAAAACAGTCTTGGAAGGACCAGTAGAAATCACCAAACATGTTTCCTAAGATATTTGTTTCATTATCAAAGTAGAGGCTTTGCTTGCAGGGTCTGTTGAAGATGTGGTAGTAATAACTGCAATAGAAAAAGAAGCTACAACATAAAACATTGAGGAAATCATTCTAGGAGAAAAAAAGTCAAAAAGACAGCCGTTTGTTTTGCCTGCTTCTCTGAATTTCTGAGTAGGATTAGGACAGTATGTGTGGATAGCAAGACTTTCTAGAGGGTAACAGTTTTTGAGGGGACATTTAATTTTAGCAATGTAGTTTTGTCAAAAGTTTTTGATTTGGGATTGTCTCAGCAGAAGGAATAAAAAGGTCCAAATTGGGAGGAAAAAAGCAATGACACACACCCTCTCCCCACAATATTTTCAACAAAGACTGCTGAAATTTATGAGTTTAGGAAAGTAAGTGGCTGCAGAGGGGCAGAAGGTTATGGAACCAACAAGATGGTGACATTGGGACAAATGGGATTTGAGACAAGTTCTCCTTTAAACTACTAGAGGTTTTTTATGACCTGTTTCCTCTGTCAACTGTAGCAATTCTTCTACTAGTGAAATACAGAAGAGCTCTGGCAGGGGCTTCAGGTTGTAGCTGCTTCTCAGGAGAGCCCAACATAGGCAACTCAGGCCTTGATCAAGTGAAGGATCTCAGCTCACCTTTAATTTGAAATTAATGAATAATCACATCTTCAAACAAGAGCAGTTTGCTTAAGTCTGCCCTGCAAGATGGTCTTAAAGTGCCAAGTGCCCTTTCTTTGACCTTGCTAAAAAATTCAGGCACATATGTTTTTGTAGGGAGCTCATTTGTAAAGCCTAGGGGGCACACTGAAATCCAACATTTTGGTTTCACTGGAAATGAAGTCAGAGGAGCAATGTGCAGAGCTATAAGGAAGAAGCAACGACGCAGGTGGCTCTGCTGGCTGGTGATATACTGAAAGTCCTGAAGATTTGGGTTTGTTTGAAGGTTGCTAAGGGATACGAACCCATACATTTAAAAGGAGCTGCCTTTCAAACACAAAACAAAGACAAGCCAGCCTTGTAAAAGGAAGGAATAAAGCAGCTTGATGTATTCTGATGGTGAAATTAGATGTGTATAAAAGTCAATGAGCAAACTGTGCAAGTCAAGAAATACGATGTGCCCCATATTCTTTTAATAGTTTATTACTTAAGAGATTACACAATGTTTGACACTGATGCTTGAAAAGCCTCCTGCCGTTTAACAGTACTCTGCAATAAAATGCTATAATCTGTTAGTGCACCACACTGCCACTATAACCCAGAATTTGTAGGGGAATATTTCCCTTGCTTTCAGTCTGTCTGTAATTTTGCTTAAAGAAAGAGAAGAAACTGTGACTTCTTTCTACCCTCTTTTCCCTGATTACATGTCCCCAGCCCTGATTGCAGCTCCCTGAGAGCTTTCCTCCTGCCTGGGTTTTCATCGCAGTTAGTATTTCGTGATGTTGCCCAGAGACTACAGAGGAAATGGCAAGAGCACACAGAAAATTGCAGCAGAGGCAGTAAGGCAGCAGTAGATTGAGGGAAAGGTACTATTTTCCACAATCAGGGAAAGAGACTTTGCCACAGCAGAGGGTGGAGGGGCCTTAAACGCAGGTGGAAAGGCTCTTCTGCATAGGATTAGGGATCCAGCTGTAGGGTGCCGAGGGGAAGTGATGTTACTCAAACAGCAAACTGGAAAGATGATCCCTTGCCAGCATTTAGAGTTGGTAGAAGAGATATAGAGTAGTTCCAGCAAAAGATGAACTTGCTACGCAGACAGAAGAGGCCAGATCCTAGAACTGTTACCTAGTAAATGTCCATGATCTGGATGTGGCTCAGGCTGGGGAGAAGGGCACATTAAAAAACAAGACTGAAATGAAAATAAAAGTTCAGTGTCCTTTACTAAATACCTGGATGCAGAAGTGATGGGAAACGTAGAGCAGCGCACTTGTTTTTCCACCACAGCACTGCTGTAAGCAATCCCTGACAACACATTTCTTTGATATGTCTCTTGTTCAATAGTTATAGCAGTAGCTATTGGAATTAATTATGATTAATTTAATTATAGGTATAAACCAGGTCTTTTTCGAAGTGAATTATAGTTTCCTTCAATGATATGTGGTGGTTAAGCACTGGTAACTAAGGGTTTGAATGAGGGCTTGACAGTGCATTTTCCTATAATTGAAATTCCACTGCAAAGCCAACAGTGTTTGCAGTCCAGCACAAGGCCATGAGCTTTCTCTGTTTTTTGTTTTGTTTTTTTTTTGGTGGCAATATATATAAAATAGGTTACCATGATGGTCTGCCTTTTATCAACCAACTACTGAATACCTAAGATGTCTAATAATTAATTTAACATGTTTATCTGTGTAGTTTATTCTTAATAGGACTGGTAGGGAGATGATGGTGCTGTGGGTTTGAAACTCAAGTGCCAGTCCCATTCATGTGGGAAGGGGAGATGATTTCATTTAGCCTGAAGTCTCTGGCTCTGACCTTCCAAGAGGGAAGAGCCACTTAAAGGCTGCAGGGGGATTTTGGTTAGAGAAACCAAATTCTTTCACGGAAGATCTGTTCGGGGATTGTGTTTTTCTGAGAGCTTGGGTATCAATGACACGGTCTCAGGCACGTCTTCAGAGCAGGAGCAGTGAGCCCTGGGTGCTGCTGCTTTGATGTGAGTGCTTCTGCCTAGCCAAGCTACTTCATCACTTTGACTTGCATGCCCAGTGGCTTTAATGAAGCTTTAGCTATTTTTAAAAATGGAAAAAAAAAAATGCTGTAATCAACTTCTAGTACTCCCTGTGGTTTGCATTTGGAGAAATACTAATTTGTTGGAATGGCTTCAGAATAAACAGAATTAATTTGTCCTGCGCTATGATAATCCAAAAGCACAAACCTACCTCAGGACATGATGATGGAGGACTGAAAGGACCAGTGGTCTCAGGCAGCACCTTGAGAATACCTGTCTTTCTGGAACTGGTTGTAGATATACCCAGCCATCTGGATGGCTTCCTGTGGCTTTTAAATCCAATGGGGAAATGAGCTGGTTAACCAGCTGTTTAAGAAGACGCTTATGGAGACGTTACCTACAATTTCCATGTGTCTTCAGCTGCAGGTTTAAGGTTAAGCCTCCAAACTAGACTCAGGCTCTGTTCACAGTGAAATTTGGCACAGGTGCAACAAAGAGAAAAAGGTCCTTTCTAGGGTTGCAAAAGGAGCTGGGTGTTAGTGGGAATTTCATGCCTAGCAGCCAGGAATGGCTGGGGTCTTTCCTGCTTCCACACAACAGCTGGATAAACACACCACAGTTCCATAATCTACAAAGCTAGGGGAGGTTTACACACCACACTCTATTGGCTTCGAACCAGGCCAAGCAATCTGTTGTGTAAAAATATACATCCATTCCCTGCTATGGGATAAAATGACACCACTGCAAATAAGTGAACAAGGAGGAGGGCTGCTGTTCAGCTCAACACAAAGGCGATGTCACTCACAGCCCAGAAAGCCAATCACATCCTGGACTGCATCAAAAGAAGCATGGCCAGCAGGCTGAGGGAGGTGATTCTGCCTCTCTACTTCGCTCTTGTTAGACCCCACCTGTAGTACTGTGTCCAGCTCTGGGGCCCCAAATATAAGAAGGATGTGGACTTATTGAAGCAAGTCCAGATGAGGACCATGAAGATGATCAGAAGACTGGAGCGCCTCTCCTATGAAGACAAGCTGAGAGAGTTGGGGTTGTTCAGCCTGGAGAAGAGAAGGCTTCAGGGAGACCTTATAGCAGCCTTTCAGTTCTTAAAGGAGACTTGTAAGAAAGATGGGAAAAAGCTTTTTAATAAGGTTTGTTATGATAGGACAAGGGGTAATGGCTTTAAATAGAAGGATTTAGACTAGATATCAGGAATATATGTTTTACAATGACAATGGTGAAACACTGGAAAAAATTGCCCAGAGAGCTGGTAGATGTTCCATCCCTGGATATAGAATCACAGAATCATAGAATCATTCAGGTTGGGAAAGACCCTTGGGATCATCAAGTCCAACCATCAGCCCCACTGTACAAGGTTCTCCCCTACATCAAGAACTTTTAAGGGCAGGTTGGATGAGGCTCTGAGCAACCTGATCTAGTTGAAGATGCCCCTCCTCATTGAAGAGGAGTCTGGACTAGATGACACTTAAAGGTGCCTTCCAACCCAAACTATTCTATGATTCTGTCACCTAGGTATGAACCCAAAGGTGCTGCATGATCATGGGCGTGGCAGCAAATGCCGGTCCCTTCTCATGTCTTCTCCAGGCTTTCCCCTCAGCCATGGAGGGAGGAAAAGTTTTCACATTGAATTTGCAGTCTTTTGTCAAGTTGTCACAACCTTAACATTATTTAAATGTAATTTTTTAGTCTATGAATTTGAATTATCCATGGATTCGATTCATTACTAACACATGCCTAGTAGCCAGTTTCTAAATTATGTTGCTGCTGACTTGAATTATTATAAATAAGACTGTGCCAAATGTCAATTGATTATTCAGGAGTAATCAATAGAGAGAGAGAAAAAACAGCTGTGGTTGACTAACAGCAAATTATTTTTATTTCACAGTCCTGGAATTTAGAGTAAGGTGGTGAGTCAATCTGTACAACAGTCTCCCAACATACTTGAGGTAATAATCAAAACCAAGGCAGATTAAGGACCACAGTCCTATGACTTGCTCTCTAGTGGGAAGACCTGTGCTGAGCTCAACAGGCCTCCATGGTAGTGCAGCATTGATGAAAAGAGCAGCAATCCTGTCCCAGAGACATAGCCAGCCCCTGTATCTGCCTACAGCTGAATTTCCTGGCGTATTTCTAATGAACAAATTAAAACACACCAAGTAAAAATCGTCCTTTGTATAACTGCATGAATTTTATTACAATCACAGAGGAAAAACCTATCATTGCTATGACAGATCTGCAGTCTTGCCAGCTCTCACACTCTCATGGTGCTTGCTGCTTTTCTGAAAGACTGCTGGAGTCCTGCAGCTGCAGGGTTCCCTGTAATTGCAGAGGAATCCAGCTCTCTAAATAAGGAAATAAATAAAATACATGGGTTTAGATACTGTAGATGTGAAGGAAAGCTTTAAAAATAAGAACTTAAAAGGCAAATTTAAGAGAATCCTTGATGAACTCTTAAATAAAGAAGATATTCAGCCAGGATGTGCTTTTGGGAAAAAAAAAAAAAAAAAAAAAAAAAAAAGCCTCCCTATTGGGAAAACACTAGAGGGTTTTTAGCTATTTATCAGGAATACACAAAAATGATCGTCTGAAGAAGTACTGACTAGCCTGAGATTTTTTAACACTTTTCTCAACTCCTATCCTTGGCTGGTAGTCACAGTCAAAATGTAAACTTTGTAGAGTTTATTCTTGCGGCTGGTTTAGAAGTTTTCGGCCTGAATTTGCTTTGGGTTTCCAGTGATGTCAGTAGGAGCTGCAAAATCACAACTGCAGGTGTCAGAGGTGCTGGAGCAGTCATCCTCAGTGAGCTGCAGATGTGCAATTCAGGGCTTGTTACACCTGGCAAAGATGGGAGCTGTGGGGTCTGGACAGCAGCTGCAAGGAGCTGGGTAGGAGGAAGAATATTGGATGAATGCTTTGGTAACACAGGGATGACTTGGATATTCTTGGAGTTCCTTGAAGTGAAGCAGGTATGTGCTTATTGGGCTTGCTGGCTGTGTTAGAAAGAATTAGACCCTCTCTGTTACCATATCTTGGCTGGAAAGACTATATCTTGCTGTGTTTGATATGAAATGGGGCAGCAGCTACTGCCACAGCAGCCTTCCTCACATTTGCTTTGCCCTGTAGTGGTGGCCCTGCAAATAAGTCTGGAGTTGAGTCTCAGTGCTATGAGATCTGCCCATGGTGTGTGGGGTATAGGGAAATGCTTAGCTTGGATGGGAGTGAGGGGACTGCCAATCTTTTGCGTTGTTTTTCTTCCTCTACCCACTGTCCCTATGCAGTGGGGACATGGAGCTGTTCCTCTCCCTGTGCCCTGTGAGCAATAGTTATCCAAGGGGGCTAGGTTAGTAGCCCTCTCTTCTTCTCTGGAATACCTGTGTGCCACTGTAGCTTTAGGCTTTACCTCAAAGCACACACATACAGACAAACTCCGGCAAACAGAGCAAACCTACAACATATGGCATGGCATGGCTGAAACCTCATCAGAAAAATGCTGTTTTCTTTGTGCCAGGCTGATCTGGGCCACTCCCTGAACCTTGGTCATCTTTGTATTTTCATGAACTTTTGGGGTTTTGTTTGGTGGATTTCTTTGCACAAGGATCATGAAACGACCCAATAACTTTGATTGTGGGGTGGGTCCTGTACAAATGCTAATCAGTGCATTAATAGTTAGCCTGACACATTATATGTAAAACTATCCCGCAGCAGTGAGATGTTTGTGTTAGAGAAACCAGGCTGGATGCAGGCAGATTTGGTTTCTTCATGTGCTGTTCTTAGGCATATGGAGGATGGTAAACATCCTTAGAAAAGACTGACTGCTACAGTATGTCTTTGGGTGGCTGATGTGGCATTTAATGAGTGTTGTGAATGCACTTTTGGATGTGCCATAGGCACTTAACCCAGCGCAGCTCTTGTCCTTGGCTCTGGGAGCTAATTAATACTGAAAATGACTGCACTTCATATCTTGTGGTAAGCGTTGGGAAAAGATGACGGTTTACGCAACTATACTTGTGGCTGCTCTCTGAACTCTCACTGCTGTAGCTTGAAATTTGGAGCTAAGTTTCTGCCTGAGTGCTGTCTCTGTGTTGCATGCACCTTATGGCTTGCTCCTCATACCTGACCACTTGTGAAGAACATGCCTAGCAAAAAAAGCTAAGGGAGTTCTTTCGAACAAGGTAAAGGCACTTGTACTTTATGCTCCTGTGCTTAAGTTTAAAGTGGTGGGAAAAGCCACTGTTAGCATTTAAATAAATATAGAGGATGGGATGTTTAACGAGGAAAATTCTTGCAGGCAGTGATGGTGAGAATGGCAGCAAAACCATTGCAGAGAGCTGCAGGTTTCCTCCAGATGAACGGCACATGCAAGTATCAGTATTTCAGCTACTAGAATATATTGTCTTTAATTCTATTTTGCCATGAAGTTTTAACTGAAGGGGAAAGAATAATGCTCCTGTATCTATGTAACTCCTTATCTGGGTTACCTCTGCACATCAAGTGCTTATGTGACGGGTGAGTAGGATCTGCTTTTAGACTGACTGCCAACAAGTTTCTTGTGCTGGACCTCCAAACATCACAAAAGTGACACAATGTTCCAGATATGTCCTGTCTATGTGTGCATTTGCTACAAAGGCTGCTAATATCAGAGCAGTTCACTCTGTGAAATGTGTTGGCATAGGAATGCTTAGCATCTTTCTAACAGTCTTATTTCTATAGTGATGTGAGCCGCACCAGAAACTTTCAATGCACTTGATCGTTTTTAAAAAACAAGAATTAATTGCTTGGCTTGAAATGTAGTGGAATAACTCAAGAGAACCGGGCTTTTAAATGTGACATAAATCAATGGAAGTCCTAACTCAGGATTTTCTACAAGCAAGAAACAATCAATGCATTTGGAAGAGCTGGTATCAAAAAGCATCTTACTTCAAGCTCTTACAACAGCATCTGTGGCAAAACTAGTGCTTGGATTCTTTTTAATATTTTTTTTGTCTTGCTCTTTCCACTATGCCTTCAATGAAGGCCTGTGGTGTAAGTATTTTCAGAATGAGTGTCTAGTGATTATTCTCTTTCGATGCTGTGGGTTGTGAAAAATGGATTTAAAGCACCAAATTAACTCTGGCTTTCAGAGGGGAAAACTGCAGCTCTTTGTTCTGTGCTTTCCAGTCCTGCACTGTAAGGCATGATTTCATTTCACATGCATAAGCTGGCTGGGAATATCGTATTGGAGCCTTCTGTAACCAGGGTGCAAAGACTTCCCTGCCAGTCCCCAGAGGCCCCACCGCTAGCAATGCAAGTTTGCATCCTTGCAGCAAAGACTAGTCAGAGCATGAGGTGGCTCGGGGCAGAGATTCTTCTAATAGTTGCCTGTAGATTGCCAAGAGGTGCTGCTCCCCAACCTGTGCAGCTGGCTGTGGCTGCTGCTGCTTGGGTCAGGGTGCTGCTGAGAGAGCAGTAGGGCAGATGGGATGACCTGAGCTTGATGCAAGGTGGGTGCCTCTCTTTGCAGATGCTGTGGAAGAAAGTGTCAGGAATACAGTGATTTCATTGAGTGGTTCGTGGAGTGAAGTATTTGACATGTATCTGGATACAATTTCACTGGCAAGTGTAAATCTCTTCTTGCATCTTGATGGCTGCTTGGAGAAGTCTGCAGTTATTGACACCTCCAAAAACATCTAATTCTGTGCCACATCTTACAGAGAGGCCACAAAACACTGCCTACTCTGCTTTCTAGTTACAAGGTGATAGTTTTTATCCTGAGTTGTGTTTTTACCCTTTGAGGCATGTTGATGTTGAAGGGGAGCATTTTGTGCAAGTAAAGTTGGTAAAATCACAGTTTCTGGGCTCTTAAGCAGATAGGCTAAATGCATTCTCCAATTCCAGGAAGCTTTTCCCCCTTTTCCTTGGTTTGTAGTGAATGCAGGGAGTACTGACAATCCAAGCACTCATTCTTTGCTTTGAGCATCCTGGGCACAAGGTAAAATGAGATCTGTGTTGTCCTGGATGGACAGTAACAACGGCAAATTCAGCACATCATCCCTTCTATGCAGTCTGATGATGTTTACATGTAGTCATTACCCGTACTGGGGAGCTGGGCTGCCCAGCATTACTGCAATTTGTAATTGGCTTCATTTAGATGTCACCAACGAACTAATTTATGGAAGCTGTAATTAGTGGTGACGGGACTGCAGGTGGAAAGCAGTAAGTGGTGACATTACTTAGTGACTTCATGAGGGATTTTGAGTGTCCAGCAGCTGGCTGCTGCATGTAAGGGAAGAATGAAAACAAATGAGGAAAAACAAAACAAAACCCCCCACCCCCATACAACACCAACACACACAGAAAGAGGAAATACATCTGGGAAAATGAACGCAAAATTAAAATCTTCTGAGCAACGGATAACCTGATTTTATTTTCTGAGCAGAGAGGCATGATGTAGCCATGCACACAGTCACAGATGTACTGTGTCAAATAACTTCCCAGTGTTATTATGTTTGTTATTCCCTTAAGGATGCCAGTAGATCTGTGGGGAAGTGCACTCTGCAGGAAGGCGTGTGCCCTAAGAACACCTTGCCAGACTGATCTAAAATGTCCCAGTGGTTATGGTATGGCCTGAAAAGCCCCAATAAAGAAATTATATGCATGAAGCAAGGGACAGAGATTAGCCTGGCTTCAAAAGCAGGGCTTAAAATAATGGCTTCCTCTGCAGGTTTGTAGTTTCTATTTTCCAGGTGCCTGCCGCCTCGTACCTGTAGCTCTGTGTGCTGTGGCTGGTTTCATTGGTGCGGGACACTCCCTGTGAGAGTGCAGAAAATGCTCAACTATGATGAAAAATTGGGAAGGAGAGGGATAGAGTACACTGCTGTGCTAACTGGTCCTCACCAGAGCATATTTGCTTACACGTGAACACTGAGTTAGACCCTATGGAGACATTCTGTCATGGTTGTTGCATGGTTCCTGTTGCAAGCTGTTGGATCTGGTCCTTGCTTGCTGCTGCACAGTGAAGGGAAAAACTCATAGAAAGGAATAAAATAGAGCATGAACTGCAACCATTGGCTGCCAGTGGGAAGCTTTTTCAGCTTCCTGAGGTTGTGTAAACTGAGTTTCTGCCTTTGAGTTGAGGTTCCTGTGACCTCCATAGAAATATGTACGAAATAGCTCTGTGTAGTGAGATAAGCCAGACTAAGAGAACGGGATGGAAGCTGCCCAAAGGCAGTGTTCTGGGATGCTTGTGTGATGTGGCTCCTTATGCCTGTTGCAGAATAATATGATGAATACCAAGATTGTGCACACAGGAGTGGTGGGAAAGGGCAGACTATAAAAAGTAATTGTGCAGTTGCTATGATTTTATTTTATTTTATTTTATTTTATTTTTCTGTGGTCTCTTATCTTAGTGGCCTCTAATGAACCCTTGCAACGGGCACAGTGGGGACAGGTATGATAGTTTGAACTAATGATCACTAGTAACATGTTCTTTGCACTAAGGGAACTAAAAGGAGTGCTTGAAGGAGAGTAAGAAGTATCTTGATGGGGTTTGAGGTAGAGCTGTTTTTTTACATGAAGGCCACCCACCATAAGCAATCCATCACAAGCAACTGTTGGCTGGTTTCATAAACTGTATTTTCTCTCTGCAACACAAGTCAGTGATGGGAAACTTGTGTGGCACAGGCCTGATGGAGGAAGGGAAACAGGCACAACAAATATTCTTTCATCTGGGAGGATGGGACTATCTTAACTGCAAAGATTGGCTTTCTGGAGATACTTTGCTTTGGGGCCGTGCTATTTGGCATTGGTGGTGACTCTGGCTGTGCCGGCTCTTCTGTGCTTACCCTGTTCTTGACCCCTATTGGCAGGGTGGTGCATCTGTGGGTTGGGCTGTGTTACATTGCTCATCTGGCATAAGGTGGCTGAAAAAGCAAAATGCACACCTTGAGGTATTTTTATTGCAACTCCAAAGCCTGAGAAGTGCATTTGTAGCCTCCCAGCTGCTGAGTTTGGCTGGATGAAGTTGCCTCCTAAGCAGTGCCTTCCTAAGCTGGCACTGCAGTCATAAGCTTGGTAACTTCCCCCTTTTCTTGCTTGTTAAATCAGCAATTTTATTTTTTAATTTCATAATGCTTCATTCTGTGAACTGTTGTGATTAAGACTGAATTTGCTTTTCTGGTCAATTAAGGAAATGCCTTTTAAGTAAAAATTGTAGAAAGACCAGAATGAAATAATTGAATCATTCTTTTCAGGTTAATTAGGAGAAATTTCTGAGCTAGCGCCAATGTTTAAAGCCATGTGAGTATGGGAAACTCTGTTTCAGCATCTCTTTTGTCCTAATTGCAGAGTGAAAATAATTATATATTTTTTCAATTAAATATTGAAATACAACTCTCTGGTTCTTTGAATAAAATTTCATATGGGGTATTCCTACACAAGTATGAAATGTCATGTCTTTGATCAGTTAAAAATTAAATCAGCATCTGTCTAAATTACTATTTTGCCACAGAAGTCAAACTAAGAAAACACATTTTGCTTCAGACTTTCCTATGCAAGTCTTTTTACTTCTACTTTGCAGAAATAATTGAGTAACTGTAAGAGAACCTCAATCAGTTCTTTTGTTGGTACCCGTGATTCAAGTTAGGTGTGGGGCTCTTAACGCTGTAAAATGACCCAAAACCTGGTTAAAATTGTGAAAATCATCCTTAACTAGGACTTGATATGATTTAATAACATGTTGACTAATAACAAATCAGTATTGCTGCTGCCTAGGCTGTCTGAGAGCTGCAAATTCTTAAAGATGAAGCAATGTATGGGGTAGCCACAAAATGGAGCAAAACCTCATGCACTTAGCAAAGGAGCAATGCTGATCTCTTGTAAAAACCCATCCTCGGAGAAAAACGAGCAGCAGAGGCAGTTTGCAAGCTGGCATTGCTGTGTCTGTGTCCTGTCAGAGACTGAGAGAGCCCAGCACAGGCATAATAGGCTTAGTATTCCCCTTGGGTTGTTACAAACAAAATCAATATGTACTAATGACTGCAGCAATAAATTTCATCATGCTTTATATGGTAACATTCTGCACTTACCCAGTTGTTGGTTTGACAGAGAGCAATAGAATTTACCCTTTAAAGTTGTAAATTACTATGAAAATGCTGAGCCTCGTGGTAAAATACATTCATGGATGATTTTAAGCTTAGGAAATATTGGTAATACTTTCACTAAGCATACTATTAAAATAAATAAATAGTATTTATTGCTTGGTTTCTCAGCTGCAGCTGGGTGAAGAGACATGGCATACATGTTTATTGTGCTACTTGTGGTTTCATAATGTTTATCTAAAATTGATTTTCAAAGAAGTCATCTGAGAAGCGTATTTTTTCACATATCTGTCCAAAAAAAATCTTCCTTCAGAACAGATTTCTAGCAAGTAAAATCTTGATTATTTTTTTAGTGCTGTTTAGATTAGGAGTCCCTTTTCTGTTTAGAAATTTCCTCTTGCCTTTATTTTGTATGCTGGCAGATAAACATTTGGAAGTTGGATTAAATGTTGCATCCCCAAATGAAATATTTGAGACTTTTTGCTCATATCATATGCAGACCTTCAACACTCAATGCTTTCCTCTGAGTAGAAATGGAATGCTCAAATTACAGGAGTCTACCACAAAATAGAAATACAGATTATTTTTTTCATACGTTTGCTACCAAATCTTTTTTTCCCTTAAACTTTGGAGCCTGTAAAGGTACAGAAAACCCAGATGCTTTGAATTATACACTTATTATTAAAGTCCATCCACCTGAGGTAACCCCCAATAGCCAGTTTTGGATTGCCCATAATTGTTTTGCAGTCACCTTTACAAGGTTTGAGCTGTGCACCCTGTTGGCCCTTGAAAAGGACTCTTAAGTCATGAGTGTATATAATGGGTCCAGAAAGGATCGAGATAAAGGACATGAAAAAAAAATGAGATAATTGCTGCTTTTCAATACTGAAATTAATTTTTTTCAAAGCAAACTCAGCTGTAATCTTGTTGCCTCTTTATAGATGCATCACACTGTTTGAGATACCTGGTGCTCTCTGAGGTGTCCTCATGGAGGGACAGATGCACCTGAGTGATCCCCCACAGCACGATCAGCTCCAAGCCCAGCATCAGTTTTAGAAGTTCTCCTAAAACTCAGCCATTATACTCCTAACACAACTCAGGAAGAGGTGAGTGAGAGTAATCTGGGGTTTCTGTGCCTGAGGATGAATGAGATCTCTTCCCCAACTTTGCTTCTCCACTATAATGACTCGTCATTGATCTGGAAATAAAGCAAGCTGCCAGAAGCCACAGTTCGAGTGTGTATTTAGCTGAGAATAAATCAAACCTGCCATACCATTGGCAAAGATCAAACCTGCCCTGCTGACTTAAAATCTGTGTGGTATGGCAGCACAGCATTTGGTCAAAAAGGCAAAAACAAGTGCAGATTAATTCTTTGGCAGCTTCTTCTTTATGTTAGGGAAGGGGGGAACTCCTGACTTGTTGTGGTGCTGCACAGCCAGCTGTGTGCTAGAGTTTGGCTCTGCAAGGCCAGGTTTGTGGTATCCAAATGCAGCAGGTTTGCTCTTCTAGGGGAATCCTTTCTGCATTTTCTCACTGCACATGATAAAAAGAGATATTGGTCTGTTACCCTTATGCTGCATTGCCACTATCCCAAACTGTGAGGATCTCTATGGTGCTCAGCAGTGAACCTTTTGGATTTGAGTCCCTCTGTCCAGGAGAAGAGCAGTCGTGGGGCTGCAGAGCTAGCAGCATCACGTTTAAAGGGCTACGTATTGCTAACACTGCAAACTGCAAATGGCTGACATCTGGGTTGCAACACATTGCTCTGAGATTTTTCAAATTAAGTTCACTGGTATAGAGGAGACCAAAGATGCAGACACAAAAAATCGAGTCCATTTTAGTTTATGGTGTCCTGATTCTGAAGTAATTCCTAATTTAGTGGTTGTACCTTCTGGTATCCCAGAAGAGCAGCAGTTCATCAGTACCACACATTCTGCTCTCTTCCTCTTCCTTGTTTCTTTTAGATGTTCCACACATGGTATTGCTTGAGACATGCTGCTACCCTTGGCCTATTTCCAGGTACTAGCTAGTGGCATTTCTGGGAAGGCTGTGGGAATTTTCCCCTAATAAGCAGGTTGAAAGCACCACCATCCTGAAAAGAAACATTACAGTGGCCCTGCACCATACACTTGCTTTAATGGCAAATCTCTCCAGTACTGCAGCTCCAGCACTTTGGAACCTAAGGGTAGCAAGGATGCAATGTATGTAACTGGACAAACATCACCTTTGCTCAAATCTAGGCTCTGCTTTCAGCCTTTCTCCCTTTCTGCGACTTGCCTGCAGTGAGATGCTTTGTTCTTGAGACTAGGATGGGGGACCAGAGTGAAGAGGGTGGTGCCTGTCCCTGCCATAGCTTGCCTTGCCATCCCTTCCTAGGGCCATGAGCTCAGCCTCAAATGAGTCTCAGGGAGGCAAATGGGCTGCAGGAATGCAACTGCCTTCTGCTTAGGGCAGAGCCTGCTTCCTCCCAAAATATGTTTCCTGCTTCCATCACTAGACTATTTGCCCCTATTGGCAAATAGGCCTAAATGTGCTATCAAATGGGTGTTTTATTTGAACTAGAAGTGAAGTTGATTCTTTTGTGAAGGCACAGGCATTCTCAGTATACCGAGAATACCACTTATATGGTATGTGCATCTTAGCGCTGCCCTTGAGCTGGGCTTTGCTTTTCCACATGCAAATTTATCACACATAGCAGGATGTTGACTTTTTACAGCTTCACAGGCAAACTGTCCATTTTCCATCTGAGCTGAGGCTCTGGTATGCACAGAGAGTCAAATATTGTTCAGTGTGGTGGCAGAGAAGCAACTCTTGTCAGATCACAACAGCTGTCTGGATCAGACTGGTACAGCCAGACTCCTTGGGGTGCTTGGGCAGGTCATGAAGCCCCTCCAGTTCTGCTGGTGAATTTCCTGAGCCACAAGTGGCATCTCTGTCTTTCTTAACCCAAGAAGGATTTTTCTTCCATTAATTTCTCAAATTCCTGGAAAGGTTTTGGCATCTGTAATATCCTGTGGCTTAGCTGCACAGCTCAACCATACATCATGTGAAGAAGTACTTCTTTTGGTCTGCTTTTGAACTTAATGGTTTTTTTCACTTCATTTCATGGCCTTGAGATTTTGCATCAGAAAATGCTCAGCAGTTATTCCCTATGCCTTTCTCTATGCTGCTCATGATTTTATAGACCTCTACCATATTATATTTTCCAGGCTGAAGCCCTATTATTTCCAGCTCCCTCTCTACATAGAAGCTATTTCTTAAAATCATGGAATGGTTTGGGTTAGAAGGGACATTAATGATCATCTAGTTCCATCCCCCCCTGCCATGGGCAGGGACACCTCCCACTAGAGCAGGTTGCTCAAAGCCTCATCCAGCCTGGTGTTAAACACTGCCAGGGATGTGGCATCCACAGCTTCTCTGGGCAACCTGTTCCAGTGTCTTACCACCCTCACAGGAAAGAATTTCTTCCTGGTACCTAATCTATATTTCTCCTCTTTCAGTTTAAAGCCCTTCATCCTATTGCTGATTTCTGTGATAAACAGTCCCTCCCCATTCCTCCTATTGGCCACCTTCAGGTATTGGTCTCTGCGACGAGCGAGGGAAGGCAAGCAGCCAACTCATTGTGAGTGATAAAGCAAGCTTCGACTTTATTACGGCGCGATCAGACTTTTATATCATTACAGCTAATTATGCATATTTGTCAATACCTGATTGGCTGAGCTCTAAAGGTTATATTAACATGTTTCTCCTACTTGCGGTTTCAGTTGCATAAACTAAGCCCAGGGTTCCGTCCAATCTCCCGTGAGAACAGTTCCTCAAGGTTGTTTATCTTCACGGCGAGAACAGTCTCATTACTTCCTTATCAGCATGACTCTGCAGTTAACCTTGCAATTTTCCACAGCAGCCTATATCAGGCTCGTTTCACATAACATCTCCCTGGAGCCGTGACCGCATTCTAACATCCATTCTCCAACAGGTCTCCTTGGGGCCTTCTCTTCTCCACACTTGTCTTCATAGGAGAGGTGCTCCAGCCCTCTGATCATCTTTGGGGCCCTCCTCTGGACCTGCTCCAACAGGTCCATGTCCACCCTGTGCTGAGGACTCCAAAGTTGGATGCAGGTGTGGTCTCACTAGAGCAGAATCACCTCCCTCGACCTATTGGCCATGCTTCTTTTGATGCAACCCAAGATGTGGTTGACTTTCTGGGCCATGAATGCACATTGCCATTGCACATTGCCCCTGTTGAGCTTCTCATCAACCAACAGCCCCAAATCCTTCTCCTCAGGGCTGCTCTCCGGCCATTCTCTGCTCAGCCTGTATTTGTGCTTGAGATTACTGTGACCCAGGTGCAGGACCTTGCCCTTGGCCTGGTTTGCGTGGGCCCATCTCTCAAGCCTCTCCAGGTCCCTTCCCTCCACGCATCCCTTCCCTTCGGTGTGTTGACTGCTCCACACAGCTTGTTGTCATTGGCAAACTTGCTGAGGGTGTCCTCAGTTTCACTCCTTTGTTCATTTTTGCTGACCTTCCTTTATACCTTGTCCAGGTCTACTGTAATTTTTTGGCATATGAGATAAATTCTACTTGCAGTATTCAAGGCACTGTGAATCTGTATGGTAATACCAAGATGTTTCCTGTTTCATTCACTGGTATTGTCAAACCAGGAGGACTGCAGCATTAAATAAAATGGTGCTGCTGGGTGTTAACGGGTTGGCCTCATCCCCAGGCTGTAACTTTCATTGTCTACTGTTCTATAGTATGCTTTCTTGTAGTAGAGTCCAGCCATTTTGGAGTACCCAATCAGGGGCACATCTGCCTGGGAGCCCAGCAGTTTCCTTGGCATCATATTTTTGAATCAGCAAAAACATTCCTCTGCTTTTCAAGTGTAAAATTTGTAAGAGCAAGTGTTTCCTAAGACGCCAGTGGACTGAGTGTAGAAAAGAGCTGCTTGTTGAGTGAATAAAACAGAAACATGATCTGTCCTGCAACTCTCTGTTACTGCTGTAAGGGTCTGAGCAGCGTATTTCCAAGGGGCAGCGAGCGGCTTGTGTCTGAATGCTTCTTCTCAGCCTCCCAAACTCACCACCCTGCAGCTACATCAACACAAAGGCAAATTTCCATCTGCCACCCCACTGCTTCAGCTAAAAATGTCCATTGCTGGTTCTGTGTCAGCCCTGCTATACTTAATGCTGAAGAGCTGTATAGAGAAGGGACAGAATCAGACAGCACATTACATTTCTAGTTTGTCAATTGTCTAGAGGCTGTCTGAAAAAATTAGGATAATATCATAACTTGTCTGTATATGTGTATAGCATTGCATCCCAGAAAACAGTAAATTGCATTTGTGTTAGGATATGAAGCTTCTAGCAATGCCTATGTTAATTTTCCATGGTTTATTAAGAAAAGCATAACAATGCATGCTAGTTATGAGGGATGTATTCAGAGATTTATCTCTCTAGTAATGTATCAAATTAGAATAGTGACATTAGAGACGTAGATTAATGTATTAGCATTTCTACTGTAATTTAGAGTCAGGATTATATCACAAAAGGAATTAATTTTGTGGTCTCTTCATATATCAATTTACAGAGCTGTCCTTCATAGAATCATCCAGGCTGGAAGGGACCTCCAAGGGTCATCTAGTCTGACCTCCCCACAGTCTCAGGGACACCCCCAACTAGACCAGGTTGCACAGGGCTTCATCCAGCCTCACCTTGAATATCTCCAGGGAAGGGGCTTCTACCACCTCCCTG
>VZRU01003239.1:27920-72439 GCA_013398155.1 Pedionomus torquatus | reverse complement strand
TTCGACTAGGTCTCCTTGGAGCCTCCTCTTCTCCAGACTGAACAACCCCAGCTTCCTTTGCCTGTCTTCATAGCAGAGGTGCTCCAGCCCCCTGATCATTTTTGTGGCCCTCCTCTGGACCCTCTCCATCAGGTCCATATCCTTCCTATATTGATGGCTCCAGCCCTGCACACAGTACTCCAGGTGGGGTCTCACCAGAGCAGAGCAGAGCTGCAGAATCACCTCTCCGGATCTGCTGGCAACACATCTTTTGACGGAGCCCAGGATGTGATTGGCCTTCTGGGCTGCAAGTGCGCACTGCCTGCTCATGCCCAGCCTCTTGTATATCAACACCCCACATTTTTTCCACATCTATTGCCATAATCCCGATAGTGACATTGTAGGACATTGCAAAGGCCAAATTGTCCCACTATGACTGTCATTCACTGAATTCATGTGAGAAAATAAAACCCTTATTTTTTGCACAAAGATTGGAGTAATTTGCCTCTCATATTTGAATACTTAAATTACCATCATCTCAATGAATAAACTGAGCATTTTTAGGAAGTTTTCATATAAAACTTTTTTTTTAATAAGATCAGAAGTTTTCTGATCTTATAAAATGGTGTTGAGAGGAACTTAGCCTATATGCCTTTTGGATTAGCTGTAGGATAGGCTGCAATGTAAGCACTTTGAGATTACTTCTTCCCTGTTTTGTTGCTAGAAAATCAGGAGACATTTCCCACAGCATTGGTCCTGACATAGTTTTGCAGTTCTGATGTAGGGAGTAATGTATTGACAAAGCATTTTGGAGAGTGCTGCATATTTCTACGTTGAGGTTTCAGTTTTCACACCATAAGCTAGGACTGCAAGTGAAATTTGGTCTGTCAATGAGAAACAGTGATAGAAATCCTGTTGTGCTGTCCCTCTCCAGGTTCCCCTCAGAGAATAGACAGCATCCTCCAAAAATTAGTCTGAGATCAGGGAAATCTCTACAACTGCTGTTACCATATGGGTAAAAAAAATTCATTTACTCTTCTTGCAAGACAAACTCAAATTGCTTGTTTCCATCACTGAAGTACTGGTCCTCAGGTAATTGGCTGAAATCTGAACCAGCTGAACTCTGTGAAAGTGTCCTCCTTTCCTCTGTGCTCTTCCTGGGGAGACCTGATGAGCTGAACCATGAGCCAAAAAAAACCTCCTAGGTTTTTCTGCGTGTGTCTGCCACCTTTCCTGTTATTTTCTGGATGCTGACATTTTCTAGCTGTCCCGAATATAAAGATGTTGAGGCAATGACTGCCCTTTGCAATGTTTGCCCTGCACTGATAGCAATGATGCCCAGCTGCTATCCACAGAGCCCCCGGAGCAAAAATAATACAACTGTAAATGAGATTACATCTTTCTCAGATTGTTTTTTGTTTTTTTCACACAAAAAATTGCCTCCAGTGTGAAAGATTCTGATGGTACGATGAGAAGAATCATTTAACTTTAAAGCTCTGTGACATTTTTGGAATCCTGTCATTTCGATGCAATTTTTAATGTTTAAATTACAAAGGAAATTAATGAGTATTTTAAGACAACACTAGGAATTTTCCTTCCTCAATCTATTTTCCAACCAAGTCCAATTAATTGTTTGGAAAATTTCAGAATCCCTTCTTCAAAATTGAAATATCTGTTAAGAAAATATTCTTGATTATCTAGTATATTCTGTCCTAAGTCACTTGAGATTCCAGCGATGCTTCACCCACAAAAACCTTGCTTTCAGTGGAATTCTATAGGAATGTGAAAAACAAGCAAGTAATTAGCAAATATTATTGTGTCTGCTGGAAAGATTAGTATGTGCCTTAGATTTAAAGTTGGTTGGAGGTCCTATCTTTAGTTTTTTCTAAGAAGAAAAGGAATGACTTGAAAATATTAATCCTCAGTTGACATTCTTTAGATGTGAATGTACACATGCAGATTGTTCACATGTGGTACCCACCAGGTAGGTGGCTGGGCGCCAGGTACCCACCAAAGCCACTCTCACTCCCCTTCTCAGCTGGACACGGGAGAGAAAATATAACAAAAGGCTTGTAAGTGAAAGACAGGGAGAGATCATTCAGCAGTTTCTGTCATGGGCAAAACAGGCTCAACTAAGGAAAATTAATTTAACATATTGCCTATGAAATCAGAGAAGGATAATGAGACATAAACCTAAAGACATAAACACCTTCCTACACACCCCTACTTTCTTCCTGGGCTCAGATTCACTCCCCACTTCTCTACCTCCTCCCCACAAGCAGCACAGGGGGATGGGGAAGCGGGTTGTGGTCAATTAATCAGTTTATCTTTGAAGCTCCTTCCTGCTCGGGTAGAGGACTCCTCACACTCTTCCCCTTCTCCAGCACGGGGTCCCTCCCACAGGTGACAGTCTTCCATGAATTTCTCCAATCTGAGTTCTTCCCACAGGCTGCAGTTCTTCATGAACTGCTCTTATAATGCATCCTTTCCACAGGGTACAATCCTTCAGGAACAGACTGCTCTAGTGTTGGTCTCCCACAGCGTCACCAGTCCTGCCACTAAATCTGCTCCAGTATAGACTCCACTCTCCATGGAGCCATAGGTCCTGCTAGGACCCTGATCCAGGGTGGGTTTCCCACTGAGTCACAACCTCCTTTGGGCATTCACCTATTCTGGTGTGGGGTCGTCCACAGGTTGCAGATGAATATCTGCTCCAACGTTAAGCTCCATGGACTGCAGGAGAATCTCTTTCACTCACCTTGGTGTCTGCAGAGTTGTCTCTCGCATATTCTCACTCCTCTCTCTCCTGCTGCAATTGCTGTTGTGCAGGTTTTTTCCCCTTTCTTAAGTATGTTATCACTGAGGTGCTACCACCATTCCTGATGGGATCAGCCTTGGCCAGCAGCAGATCTGTCATGAAGACATCTGGCATTGGCTCTTTCAGACATAGGTAAAGCTTCTAGCAACTTCTCACAGAAGCCACACCTGTAGCCTCCCCACCCTGTCCCCATATCCAGCCCACAAGCCCAATACAATGTGTCTTTATCATTTCGGCGTATGTTATTTCTGAAACAGCCCTTTTAAAAAAAAGTCAACAGAAATTCTCCCCTCAAATAATTTTCCTGGAATTTTTCATTCTTGTAGAGAAGCCAGTCTCATTTCCATAGTAATACAATTTAGAAGTTGCAAAATAACAACACAGAGCAAGTTGTATGCTCGCTCAAGCTAGCTCTTGTTTCTGGATCTTGGTGAAAGCAGTCACTGCACCACTGACTGCATCTGCTCCAACAAATACACAAACTTCTTGCTGTTTAGGCTGTTGTTCAGGTACTGCATTTGGTCAGTAAAGTGAAAAATGTTTGCCACTTGCACAGGGGCAAGCTGGACCTGAAACATTGCAAAAATAGCTGCAAATGTTGTTTTGTACAGGTTTGAGCTCAGTTTCCCCAAGCTCTCTGCCCTTGCAGCACCCACACAGGCTTTTGGGAGGGCTTGGAGCTGATCTGTGTTGCACTTCCTTCTCTGCTGATATCGAGAAGTGCCAGTTTTCTGTATGTGGGTGGGTACCAGCAACACCTCAATAGACAGAGAAAGGGAAATGCATCCCTCAGAGGGCTTCCCCGTGATACTAGATCTTGGTGAGGAAGGGTACACATCACTGCAGTAACTGTCAGTGTTGTGAGGTGTTGTTTATAATAGTGTTTGGCATTTCAGGGGACTTAAAACCGAGAGCAGGTATTTTGAGCTTTCCCATTGTCCTGTGATTTTCAACTTTTGCTTTCTGCCTAAAGCTGATCCTTTGGAAATGTTAGAGATTAAAATTATTCAACTATTTCTAGAAATATGGCTAAGGAAAACAGGAAGTCTATTTTTCTCTCCCTTCTTGGTGAAGGGATGGAAATTTTCATTTGTTTTAAATAATCAGAGAAAACCTCTGTCATTTACCTACCTGTCATTTCATCTCTCTTTGGCAAGATGAGATGGCCTGAAGGTGAGAGTAAATGTTTCTCATAGTCATTACCAAATTTCTTTTCACAGTACGCAGTGCCAGTGTCTGCGTAAAAGAGTTTTGGGCTCAGGGTCTGCAGTTCTGAATGAAGATGTTGAAAATGAGCAAGTGGCAATGTGAAAGGGCTGATCTGTGTTAAATATCCTCAGTACAGTAAAGGGCAGTGGGCAGCAGTGTGTACCCCAAGCTTGGCAGGTTGGTGTAAACCATGTTCTTTCTCCCCCACAGTATTGTGGGATTGTATCACCTGGTCACCACCATTTGACATCACTAATGTTCATCTCCAAGCTCTGTGATGTATTTCTGAACATACAGCGATTATTTAGATGCTTTTGCCAGCCTCAGCAAGCGATGAAGCTGCACTTGACAATACATGCAAAGCCACATGCTTCATCACCCAGAGTGAGCCTAGTATTTTGCCAACTGCAAGAGCTATTAGGCTTCTTCGTACCTTAATTCATGCCTTTACAGGATCACTCTTCTGGTGTTTGTCTGCAATCACACAAAGTGCAAAGGAGGTGACTACTGCTGACCTGCAAACTTGAATGTGCTGGAGGAGGTCAGGCTGCACGCTGCCATCTCATGATGATCAGAGTGACAGTCTGGAACAGTGCAGACATCCTGTCTAGGCTGCACCCTTTTGTGTAGTCAGATGAGATGACAGCCGTGAGCCAAACAGCGCATGTTGATGATCCTTTTTTTTTTCCTTTTTTCACTCTGTGCTTTCTTGCTTTGCCTTGAAAAATACATGGCTCCATTCCCATATGCCTCAAAGTATTCAAATGTGACTGAGACATTCTTTTGGAAGACTTGACAACCTTACATCTCCATAAATTACTTCTGGTTTCATCGCTTATCTCTTTTGGCTAAATTTCTCAGATTTTTCAAGGGTACATGCTTGACTGGAGTTGGTTTGCAATTTAAATGGTACTTACTTTAATTTAAATATCAGCAGACTCATGTGGGTTTATTTAGTGTGTAGGAAAAGATGATCAAGCCAACACGTGAAGGAGCTCATCACAGACAGTCAGTGCTCCCTGCTGAGGGTTTATTTGATCTGTATTGGTTGAAGTTCGTGATTTCTTTCCTTTGTGTCAGAGAAATTTGTTGATCAAAAAATTTTCCAGAATACTTCTGATTCAATGTAAATAAGATTTTTAGTATAGCTGGAGAGAACCAGGGAAAATTAGGAGTTGATCTATCCCTGGATAGTGCTGGTAAAACAAGACTGAGTTTTCAATGTTGTGATTTTTTGATGCCTGACACCAGAGAGTCCTGACTCTTATCATAGGTGCTCCTAAGTTTGGGGTTCTAAATTGGCATTCATATTTGAGAACACTATAATTCCAAATTCCTGTATGAATTAGGAATTTGCTTTTGAAATTGGGCATCAACCAGAAGTGACAGTTTTTGCTACTTTGAGCAGATGCTGTTTGCAGACCAAGGACCCCAGTAGGTGGTGGTGAAGGTAGTCCAGAAAGAGGATCAAGAATGACAGGCTCACAATAGGCTCAACTGTAATCTAGTTCAGGGAAAAATCTTTGGGGTTTTGTCTATCCATAAATAGACTGAGCTTCCTATAAAGTTTATATCATTATTTACATCTCTTCAGGCAACAAATGCTGACCTACAATGCCACATAGTCTAAGGGAGCAAGAATGAATTCTTGCTCATATTTAGGGAAAGGATGCAAAGTAAATGGACTGATTCTGTTGGCTCTGTCTGTGATCTTCTGAGTGGGAAGTTGTTGTCCATTTGAACCCTTGGATGGTGTAAGAGCATAAAAACCTCACGCTCAGAGTTTATTTAGGATAGGTTTCTGATACAGGCATAAACAACATCCAGATCACACAAGTCAAATACATGTTCCTGAAGAGACTTATGATAAGCCAAAATAATAATAGGGCTCTTGTGTTATATGCACAAGGTCTGTGATTAAAACTAAAGACAAGGTTTATAAAACTTAGATTTAAAGTGGTGTGCATTTAAAGTGTGGTAGTAGCAAGCAGAGGACTCTCTGAAATTATCATGTTTGGCAGCTGCAAGATATATGGAGAGTTTACCATTATTAAGGGACCTATGTTTATTTTTTTGAAGTTTCAGCAGTGCCTGACCCTCATCAGCAGGAAAGCCTCATTGTTAAAATGAGGAAACTATTTCAGGCTACTGGTTCTGACCTTTCAAGTTGTCATGAATAAAAGCCAGGTTAATGAAATGCATTACTCCATTAGCAAGTTGGGGAAAAATACTTGCCTGCTGCTAGGAAAAACAGTAAATGCCAGAGATTTATGCAGAGCCCTGGTATGACTCCAGAATTATATGGGCTGCCTATGTGTAAGACACTGAATTTCTGTAAGGAAAGAAGTCACCTCTTGGCTCTAGTGAAGCCCACAGCCCCTGATGACTCAGGGTGACATATAACAGTAGCCATAATGATTGTGACTTGCTTCCTAAGAGCTACGGTCCGTTTACCATTCTTGCCCTTACTGCTTTGCTGGCTGTAAAGCCACAGTCCTGAAGTGCAATAATGAAAACTGCATTTCACATGGCATTTTGAAGAACAGCATAAATCCTCCAGTACAAAGCACCTACATGTGTGTTAGGCTGGCCACTAGTCATCCAGCTGCTGAGGAGCACCCAGAAGAGTTGGCCGTTAATCAAAATACCTTGGAGCTGGCACTGAATAGAGGAGACACTTGTGTCCTTTTTCTGTGTTTCCTGGAATCGTGAATGTGTTTACATTTTAAACAACCCACATTCTTGGGTTCAAGAACCCACATTCAGCAAGTTTTAAGATCAAAATATTTGTGTAAAGTGGGTATAAAATTGGCTAGGTGCTTCAAAATTAGTGCTCAACAAAGGAAACTATTTGTTGTTAAGAATGATTGTTATTTGTTGGGTTACTTGCTCTGTGGTAGTCCTCAGATGTTGGCTCTGCTGCCATGCAAACAGCTGGATGTTGTTCCCACAGATCTCACAGCCTGTGTCTCTAAGTCAGCAGCATCTGCTTTGCGACTGGCGTGCTCTTTGAAATCTGTGTGCGTCAATGGCATTGTGCAAATTGTGTGCAAATTATGCCCAATGAGCCATTTATCACCAATGTGCAAGCAAAGGTCTTTATAATATATAATGTTGCAAGCACCTCTACACCAGTGACCTTGGCCCTCTGCCAGTCTGGGAACTTGGGAGAGCTTTTTTTTGCCACTATACCTCTTTGCTCTTCTCTTTGCTCTTCTATTGCTTGAAGGAAAAAAATCCCTTTGGAGGAATTAATACTCCCAGCAGACTGTAATGCTGTGGTGCAACACCAGCTATCTCCAAGGCAATGCAGGGGTCTCTTGCTTCTAGTGCATAGCACGGTGTCCTAATACTTCAGGACTGTGTGGTTAGTGGCTGGGACCTGGAATTCAAGAGAGCTTCCTTGTCAGGCTTTAGCTCCAAAGAGGCTCTCCCTGGCCTGGAAAATAAAACTGGCTTTGTAGGTACTAAAGGTGCTGCTATATGGAATGGAAGGAAGAATTCAGGAGTGAATTTCAGGCTGCTTTCCTTATATGACTCCTCCTAAACACAGGGAAGATAAATGCTATGACAAGACCCTTTTAAAACAAATCTGGTTGTTTTCTTTCTAACCTCACTCTCCCTGGAGTGAAGTCAGTCAAAAATAGGCATCTAGTGCTGTTAGAGATGCCCTGGGGCATCACTCCTGGCCTCCAGCTGCTGTCCAGAAAAGCAAAGTTCTCCCATCGCTCCTTTGTTGCCTCTGTTGGCCCCACATGTCTCAGCTCTGCTACAGGGTCTTGAGTGACACTGGGTGCCCAGACAGCAGCACTGAACCTAACCCCATGTCTCCCTCCAATCCCAACATCTCAGAAGAATTGTGGCAATGAATATAAGCCTGTAGATAAAATTTCATAGTGGATGACTCTTTCTTGGGACCATTAGTGAGACTGAAAAAGCCTGTTTTATAATAGAATTTGGTATTGCAGTATGTATAATTCATAATATATTGAATCCCATTCCATAATATATTTTAATCTTTGATGATGAATAGCTGGGACAGTTTTGCAGGTTCTCTAATATCACTATGGCAACATCCTTAAAAAAAAAAGTAGGAGAATTGAGAGATACCAAAAACCAGTCAAGGAAAGAATAATGACACCTGTCAATTTGCGTTCTTACCTATAGTTTATTTTCTTCTTGGAAATGGCATCTATTCTCATATTTTTGCATGAATTTTCAGGAAATTGTTTGTGACATCACTGAAATGTTGTGTCTCCTTTAACCTTTGAGGGCCCAACTTTGAAAAGATTTGTTTTCCATTGCAGTGCTAAATGACTTAAACCATCTATAAAAATGATTAGAACTCAGCAGCTATTGGTGGAATGGAAATATAGCTGCCATTGGATTTCCACTGTTCCTCCAAAATCAAAATAGTGTTTCATGGGCACCTTATGCTTAATTTAGAAAATAGTTATGCTTAATTTAGAAAAATAGTGTTTCATGCCTTATGCTTAATTTAGAAAAATGGGACTTGTCTGTCATACTAAATGGTTGACTGTTTTTAAAAATCAGGCTGCTTGTTTTGAAGCCTACATTTTGACTAAGTCTCTAAATGGTAATTATTCTTTTCCTGAGCAATCGTCAGAAAAGCATATTCATCATTCATTACCAAAGAAAGAAAGAATAAATCTCATATTTTGCCCTCCTTTCCAAGTGGTTGTGGTGCACCTCTAAAATGTCACTGCAGTATCTCAAAGAATTAGGATCAAAAAGCCTGAAGATCTGCGGATCAGGGGGATATGCATTTCATCCACTGAAGTCTCTTATTTTTGGCATATTATCAAACTCAGGCCACTGAGGGGCTTTTCTGTCAAATATATAAGAGCTCCAGGCACAAGTTGCTGGGCAAAGAGAATGACTGTGCTGGAAACTGAGCTAAGTAGGAGCTCACCTGACATCTGTGCTTCCTACTTGTTTTTCTTAAAGACCTCGAGACTCTGCTATTCTGAGCAATTCCACAAATAATTTTCCTCTCTCTTTTTGCACAGGTCCTTTTTTTGTGAGAACTGATCAGGAAGATTCAGATCTCTGAATCAGGAAAATTGATTTCCTTCAGCCTACAAATTTCTGCCTTTCCAGCTGGGCCTACCTCTTGCTGTCAAGGGCTATAACATTCCCTGCCTTTCTCCACCTTTTACAGAGCAGACTCTCTGTTTAACTGCTCCTTCTCCTTTGAAAGCTAAGGCTTCTCCAGTACCTTTTGGCACCCAGCCATGTTTTGGCTGGTGGCAGGACATGCAAACCAAGAACAGATATTTGCAGACCTGGTCACAGAATCACATAATTTTCATGGTTGGAAGGGACCTCTGAGATCAAGTCCAGCCATACACACACAAAAAAAAAACCCCAACACCCACAAAAAAAACCCCAAAAACAACAACAACAACAACAAAGAAAAAGAAAAACAAACTCAAACAAACCAACAACACACAAAAAGCCAACACAAAAAACCGAATCCCACAAAACAAATCACCCAATCCAACGTCTCTGGGCCACTACAGCATGCCCTGAAGTGCCACATGTACGCATCTCTTCAGTATCTCCAGGGATGGTGACTGAACCACTTCCCTGGGCAGGCCATTCCAGTGCCATACAGGATGTCCTTGGCCTTCTTGGGTGCCTGGGCACACTGCTGGCTCATGTTAAGGTGGCTGTCCACCAATACCCCCAGATCATTTTCTTCTAGGCAGCCACTCTACCCCAAATCTGTATTTTCAGCTAATATGAGACCGAAGGCAAGGATATACCTAAAATGCCTGGGGACATCTGGGCACTCATTTTTTCTCCTTGTTTGTCCCAAAGCAGAACACAGATGTTGACCTTTACCTTACTAATCCATCTGCTTATTCAGGCTTTTGCTTGAGGGCTGATGGCAAATGAGTTTCTGCCTATAGGGCAAATTCCAGGATGTATCCATTACCGTGCCATTGACATTTTCCAGCAGATTCTTGCGTTTTCAAAGTAATTTTGTTCATGTGCCCAGGGAAATTAACAGTGAACTGTTACCTGGCTTTAAAAAGCATTTCTGTAATAAAACTTCTTTTAACTCTTCCTACTTAAGTAATTGTTTACATAAGGCTACTGATTACAGAAAAACCTCAGAGATCCTCCTAGAAATAGGAGGAGTACTGAGCTTGATGGATTTCTATTTTGACTTTTTAAATCTTCTTCAGTTACAGAAAGTTTCGTGCCATGGGCACCTCATGCATGACACGTCTACTAGAAATGTTGGGATTTAATTTTTCCAGTGACATTGCTCTTGCAACGTAGCTTTTAAATGTGCAGCTCAAGTCCTGTAACTAGATATGTAAACAGCAAGGAGACAGTCGTTATCCAGTGAATGAAAAACTTCTGTTGCAATGGAAGTGGTCACATAAATAGCCAGCTTTGTGGTGGGTCTGGTCTTCAGACCACAACTATAGGCTGTTATCTGTAATAAAATACAATTTTGTTATGAAAGTATATGAAAATGGGCACACAGGGTCTCTTAGCAGGCAAGCTGATGCAAGCAGGCACGTCTCCATTTCGGATGGCAGAGTGTTGGGGCTGATGGGGTTTCTTGAAAGCATTTCCTCTCTTCTCACACACATCTACATTTGAGTATTAAAGCCAGCTGCCAGCAGCATCATATAAACTTAATTTATTGTTCTTTATGGAAGACGAGTACCTTCTTATCCCAGGACCACTGGACCTGTTCATACCGGAAACCCTTAAAGTTTATGAACTGTGAAATTAGGTAACTAATAATAGACGGGTGAACCATTAGGCAGAATGTCACAAAGACTGCATTCAGAGGCCTCTTTGTTCCCCTTTCTTGCATCTCCCTGTAGACAAACACATTTATTTCAGCACAGAGTAAGAAAATTAGCATCAAAACCTCTGCATGACACTGGGATCCCACCTAACTGTGAGGGAACAGGATTTTCCCTGGGACATGGTAGATGCCTACTCTATCTATCCATTTACCTTCTCAGGGCATCAAGCCTTGTGCCACACTGAGGCCCACCCACAGACACACAGGAGTTTTTACTGTTTTCTTCTTTGGTTTTTTTTGGTGTTGTTTTTTGTTGTTGTTGTCGTTGTTGTTGTTTGTTTGGGGGTTTTTTGTTTGTTTGGTTTTGGTTTTTTTTCACATGGGAGAAAACTTTTGCAGCCTGTCCTTATCTGCTGGAGATCTTTTTTTGCTATTCCAGACTGTGTCTTGTGCAAAGAGGCCAAAACAAGCAGGGACCAAGTAGCTGATTTCTTTCAGGTCATCCTGCCACAGGAGGACCTAAGTTACTATTCTGCTATTGTTATTCTGCTATTATTATTTATTATTCTGATAATAAAATCCCTTCAGCTGTTTTGAAGAGCTTTGGCATTCCTTTTGAGGAAGAAAAGTCTGATATAGTCTCAGGAACAAAACGAAACTCAAACTAGCCCAGTCAATAGCACTTCGCTTACTTACTGGAATGAAAACTCCACAAGTGATTTTGGAATGAAGACTCAGGGGACTTTACATGGCAGTTTTGCATGCGTCTTTGCTTTTAGATTTTACACAGAATGTGAACCAGAAGCATTTAAATGATTCTCATCTTTATCAGAAATCCCTTCCAACTTACAGTTTCATCAGTTAGTTATTGTCACATGTGGAATAGGAGCTATGGCCAGGCTGTATATCTTAATTAAAAGGACCATCTGCTTAATATAATGCATAGTATAAATGGTATTTCCTTTGTATACCAGGCTGAATCAAATATTATATCGTCTATTGACCTAAATTCCTGCATGCCTATCGTATAACCATCAAAGAGCAGACTTCTTGATATCATGCACGTCCCCTTGAGGCGACATAAAAAATAAATATTGTAAGCTTACATAGAAGCAGGTGAGTCCAAAAGAGCAGAACAGGAGCTGCATATTCCCAGAGTACAAACTCTTAAGTAGTAACGGATGAATCCAGACTGTGATTATAAAGCCCAGAGATGGTTCATAAACTACTCAAGCTGCAATTTGTAGGGTCTGAGTGCAAAGCTGTCTGTGATAGGCTTGTTTTCCTGTCTTTATAGCAAGAATTACTTCAGTTCTTTGTATGCTTAAGGAGGATGGATGAACAGATACTGATGATGTCAAGTTGTCTAAATGCCTAATGGAAGTGAAATCAAAATAACACACTTGAATGGTGAAACTGTAAATGAATCAGGTAAATTTTCCTAGCTTCACACAGCCAGAGCATTCTCATCAGACCTGTCATATTCTCTGTCAATCTAGTTTGCATAACAAATATTTTAGTACTTGTTTTTTTCTTTACGGAGCCTAAATATTATCTGGGACTTTGCAGGCGGAAGAGTTGGATCCACAGTCAATAATCCAGGGTATTCTTGGCTGTTACCTTGCCTGTTCCTTGCTGGCTGTTGCTGCTGGAGATGCTGTGTCCTTTGGTAGACACCAGGTGCAGGAGGTCTGTTAGATACTTTCCGTTACATGCTTTTTGGTACACTTCGGCACTTCGGTGCATAGTTTGTATGCTGAGAAAAGGGCGCTCTGCCATGCTCTGGCACTTCAATACCTGACTCCATTGATTAGGAATGGAAATGGGGGAGGAACTCACCATGCTGATCCCTAATCCTGTTTCAACATGTCCCTTGCCTGTCTCTTCCCTGTGCTTTGGCTGCCAAAATGGAGGAGTGCTAGAGCTAGGCATGTCTAAAGGCAAGGCCTTGAGCAAGTCATGCCGACAGTGTAAAAGCTTTAAGGAGTGAATAAGAGAGGTCAGGACCATAGAGGCATTTATTTGCAAGCCTCTCTGTCTAGCTGATTCATACGATTATTTCTTATGCTTATCCCACTTTACTCAACATGCAACCGAGAAGAGTAGCTGAGCCATTTTAGACGATTTGTTGTGTCAGACGCAGGAGTGCAGGATGCTACCTCAGTAGGCTGTGCTGTGTTTGCTCTTCTGGTGCTGTAAACAATCATCTTTACTCTTGAAGCGAAACATTTCCAACTGCCTGGCTTTGGGGTTCCACTTTAATACTATGCGCTAATGTGCTGGTTTACCATATTAATGCAGATTAGCTGAAAATTACTTGGCACATCAGGATTTTCGGCTCTTCTTACACATTATAATCTCTTTGCTTTGGATGATGTTTATTACATACTGAGATAATAGGTTTAGTGCTTTTATGACCTCTGTAACATGTTCTTTTTGTGCTTCCACTTGGAACTACTCTTGCTTAGCTAACCTTTCAGCCATTAATCAGTCCAGCACAATTACCCTGGGCACACTGGCAGCCATTTCAAGGGCTCTCTTGGGTCGAGTCCCACTGCAAATCTGCTGCAAACAAAACAGACATTTGAGCTTATTAATTTTGACTTATTAATTTCTTTCATTGCAGCTGCAACCAACTCAAGAGCCTTCTCCAGCCCTTATCCCTGGGCTCCTTCCCAGCTGCTTTGTTTAGGATGCAGCATATGACATTTGAGGACTCACTAGGTGGGACTGATATAAACTGTTCTTGGCTGCCAAAGTGTTTTAAGCCCACCTTAGAGGACTGTTGAGGGGATTCTACAAGCATGGGCCGTGTGGGAAGGATAGCCTGTATTTATGTTTATTGCTAACAGACTAGTTCTACTGCATCCATATGTGTTGCTGCTGAGTTTTGTGTAGCTCAGTAATCTCTCTAATCTTCTGGCCAGATATCCAGTGGTATTGGGAGACCAGAGGTGTTAAACTTTGGAGGTCCACACAGAGTCCACTTGTTTAAATGCTGCATGTTCAGAGATTCCTGGGACCTTTCTTCTGGTTACCACCTGTAGCTTTTCCAGCTTTTTGAGCCCTTTGAGGCTGCTGTTTGCGTCTGTCTTTGTTTTACCTCCATCAACTCCCTCCTTTCTGTATCTTCCCAAGGATGTTTCTCACAGCCTGCCTTATCTTCTCTTCTGTACAGAGGATCTAAAGCTATGTTGTCACAGCCAACACTTCCATTATTATTTGGCAGCACTTTACCTGCCCTATGTTTTAGGTGGCAGATGCTCTACTGGAGCCTTGCTAGGCAGCTGGGGATGGTGAGCACTGCTTCTGTGCCCTGCATTGTGGTTTAGGCCCCTTTTCCCTAAAGACCTGAGCCTCATGATGGCCTAGCTAAGAGCAATTCTCTCATCTCTTTGCAAAAGTACTTTTGGACGGGAAAAATTGGCATGTGCCTTTGATACAGAGCAGAAGCAAAGAGGATGGAGTGAGTCTTCCTAGGGGCAATTAATTCTGCTACTGACAGTGTGCCTGTGTGCTCCTCATTCTAACTTTCTTTCGTCTGAAGACAACTTCTGCAAACAGGTGGAGATTGTCAAAGCCTGTAGCTTGAGATACTATGCCACCTGTAACATCACAGTGAGAGAAGTCTCCACTATCTGTCATCGCTTAGAAAATGGCAACATTACCACTGCCTCTGTCTTCACAGGATTAAAACATGACATCAGGGGCAGTCCACATCTTCCCTCTGTTTTTTTTCCCCTTTTTGCTTCTGTTTGGGAGGTAATGAGGGCTATGGTCTTCCACACACCTTTTATGAGGGAATAGTGCTCTTCATCAGACACATTAAAATAATGAATGGCCTCAGATGGTTAATTATATCTGAAACTTTCTGCTGTCCAGCAGCAGGAAAGCTTTCCGACATGGCTTGTGGATGGAGGTATAGTCTTACAATGATAGTCCCTCTACCATATCCTGTAAGATATTAGATGGAAAAGCAGTATGTTGATACCACCAAGCCCAGAAAAACCATCTGCTTCATTTAGGTGGGTGGCACAATCAGTTTTGCTATTGGGAGTGAATGGATTTTGGATTAGGAGGACAACAGCAATTCATTGTTTGAATGGGAGTTGCAGTGGAGTTTGTGAGTCACATTGTAAACGCGGCTGAGGGAAGAAAAAAGAAATCTTTCATAGAGGCCATCATGATTGAGAAGAAAAGAACTTGGGCTCATCAATCCCTTCAAGCTATGCATGTCAAAGAAATGCATGTTCTGGTTAATTCATCAATTCTGATGACACATTGCATATGGTGAACTGCTTGAAACGTGCTTCCTTTGCCTCATTCCTTAAAAGCTGGCTTTGAAAACTGTATTAGTAATAGAGGAGACTTCTTCTGCTATTGAAAAAATGTATAAAGCACAAGTCTATGAAATACATGTGTTTAGCTTAATGAAATTCAGCTTTCCTCATATAAGCTGGGTCAAAATTCAAGATAAATTTGATGGTCCTGACAGGGTCTGACACTTTGGTGCTTTGCACATCCCTGGGGGTAGTGGTACTGCTGACCAGTTGCAAAAACTCAGCTATTCTGTTACCTTACTAAATGAGTACTTCATTCAGTCATGAAGTACACAGTAACTAGCACGCAGATACATTATGTGACATCCAGTTTTTGCAAACAAGTCCTGATTTTAATTATAGGCATTAATAATAGAGAACCACAGCCAGATGACACTGTAGGATGTGTGTGAAACAGGTTCTTTGAGAAATCCTATGCAGGGTCTTGAATATGGTTTTAAGGCCTTTCAGTTTACTTGACTATTTCAAGTAGCATTAGAGACAAGGTCCTCTGAACTTGTTTAGGGATAGTGAGCTTGGTACACATGAGACAAGGTTCCATTTTGCTATGGGAGAAAAAACCTGTAGCTCACAGCTCTTGAAGTCAGTCCATATGGACTGTCAGTCATATGGAAGTCAGTCCATATTTTCTGTGTGTGTGTGCAGGTGCCTTAGTGGATCTGCACCCAAGTCCCAACCTGGAATCTGCATGTGCTGCTCTAATTCAAATAACAACAGGTGCTTGTTTATATGTTGAATTGTAAGTAACTGAAATTACTCACATGGGTAACATTAGAGATCAAAGCTGTAAGGAAAAGGGACTTGGCGTTTGATGGGTGCCTATGAACTGTAAGGAACATCTGCTCTTGGTGGGTAGCAATTTCTTTTCTATATTGGATATTGAAGTGGTTTATCGTACTGTGGAATGGGTTTCCTTCCTCCTTTCATCTCCGTGGCATTTTTTCCTTCCTGTTCTGATTTCATAAGGGTTGAACAGTCATGATGAAAGAGCAGTAGGCAAATACGTACAGAAACAATTTAGCTTTGTATGGTCAGATGCTGTTACGAAAACTGAAGTTTTGCAAATTTCTATTTAAAATCATAGCTAAAGAACACTGATGTGCCATGTCTGGGCAGCTGTATAAGGTCTTCTGTCAGAAATGTCAATCTGTTGTCCTCCCGGCTGCGCATGGCTCACTTGATGTGCTGATATACCCAGTGTGAAAAATTCCTATTTTTCAGAAATGGAATATTTTTAATATTTGTTTATTTTTAAGAAGAATTGTGGGAAAATTGAAAGTGGAAGGCTGCCATGTGGAGTCCCACAAGACAAGTTGCAGAAGCCACTGAAGGGCAAGGTGAATCAAGCCAGTTTGCAGAGGTGAGAGCAAATCAGCTGGCTTTGGACATTGCTGAGTGGGAAAAATGGCCAGTACTTTATCTCTACACTGATTCTTGGATGGTGGCAGATGCCTTGTGGGGGTGGTTACAGCAGTGGAAACGGAATAACTGGCAGCGCAGAGGCAAACCCATCTGGGCTGCTGATCTGTGGTGAGATACTGCTGCCTGGACATGGCNGGGTGTGGGGGTCATCGATGGTCCGGGGCTACAGTCGGCTGGTGAGCAGTCGGTATCATCATCATGTTTATATCTTTCTTTTATATACTGTTACTGTTTTCATTGTTGTACTTGTTTTGCTAAACAGTTGGCACAGGTGGTATGGAATAAGAGGTGGATAATGTCCTGATTTCTGGGAGAGACAGGGTTAGTTCTCTCCTGTCTCTAGCAGGAGCACAGGTATTCCAGCCCAGGTGACCCATGCCCAGGGGGTAGCAGGGAGCTGCCCTGGGAAGGGGAGGGGGGACAGGAACTGGGTGGGGGGTGTGGGGGTCATCGATGGTCCGGGGCTACAGTCGGCTGGTGAGCAGTCGGTATCATCATCATGTTTATATCTTTCTTTTATATACTGTTACTGTTTTCATTGTTGTACTTGTTTTGCTAAACAGTTTTTGTCCCAACCCACGGGTTTTGCCTTTTCCTTCTGATCTCCTTGCCGCTGTGAGATGCTTGGACAAACAGGGCTGCCACATGGTCCTTTGTTGCCAACCGAGGCCAAACCACGACACCAACATACAATAATAACACATCACACCGATGGCGGGGATAAAATCAGTGCAAAAATTGCCATTCATTTGAAGGTATATCAGGATGTGGGAACTAGAGAGCACCAGAGGAAACTGGTTCAGAATCTGATTAAAGCAGAAAACAAAGCAGATCCCGAAAGGGATTAGACAAATTAAGGAACAGCAATGGTGCAGCCTGTGAGAACTGTGTAAGAATAAGGTCTTACCAATATGCAGGGATGATGCCTTAAATATGGCATACGTAATGAAATATCCCTATCCTCTTTCCCCAAACACATATGCACAAATTCATGGTTACCAGCAGTTAATGACAGATTTGTTAATTAACAGCATGAGGCAAAGCCAAGGTTGATGTTCTAATAAACAGGTCATTAACTTTGGTAATGACCAATTTGAGAAGATGATTGCTCTTACAAACTGTATTCCATGGCTTATAAAAAGCAGCAGTGCAGCTCTGAAATACATCTGGCAGTCAAGACATTAAAAGAGCAGTTGGTCTGAAACACTGTCCATTCCCTTGGAAGTTATCATCCCCATTTTTCACCAGACACACTGTGTAACTGGGAATCAAAATAGATGTATTTCAAGCTACAGCAATTAAAGTCCATACAGATGTAAAAATGAAATAAAAATTAAACAGCTTTGAGACAGCTAACTGTCTTCACCAAGGTCGTTCAGAAAAGGTACTTGGCCTTCGTGATACTGTTCTGCCACTATTTAAATCAGACTTTTCATTGTATTTCTCTATGAGGCCAAAGGACACACCTGTCCAAGGGGCTGGGCTACTCCAAAGAGAGAAGTCTTTATCAGAAGCGTGTCCCTCAGCAATTTGGTCCCTCCCTGCATATGGAGGTAGCATGACAATGTGTTTAAGGACTGGGATAAATAGTCAAGCTACCTAAAACAGCTGAAATGTTTTTGAAACAATCACCCAATTTCTCATGACACAAGAGAACAGAAGGCACCCATGGTTTCATCGCACTGCAAAGCAAGCCCCAAAAGAGATCTATTTAGAAAGGCTCGAGATCAGCAAACTACAAAAATCTTCTGGATTGGAAAAGAAGCAAGCTGAGATCATGTTGCAAAAAATTCCTCTGTTTGCAGGACCTGAGCCACTTTCTGGTGTTACTGGAATAAGAACCAGAAACAAAGGGGGCTAATAGTAGTGTCTGTCATGAGCCAGAGGATCCATTAGAAGCACTTTGGGAGATAATTAAACATCCTAAAGAACAGTCACTTAATATCGCAGCACTTAGTAGTTACTTGAGAGTTACTAACCAGATAGTAGAGGGAAGAAATTACTCTTTCTATGGTTTACTATCAAATTATTAGGAAAAAATAACTCCAAAGTTTCATGTTTGAAAGCTAGGCAAATGGGAATTGCAGCCTGGGCTGGACCCTTGCAAACATGAGTTGCATGGAAATGAATGGCATTAGGGGAGCAGAGTTCATAGAGGATACTTACCCACAATAAAACCAAAGTAATTGAAAACAGTTTTGGGAATTAGTCCTGACAGTGGCTGAAATTAGCCTGTGGATCTACAGTTTGGACATGTGGCACAGAGATAAGAGACACATACACTCATAGCTCTAAAGTTCTGTGATTAGTAGCACTGTCAACAGCTGTTAAAGCACAACACAAATGGCTAAAGGAGAGCAAACTTTTCCAAAAATGATAAAACTGAGTAAAAGGAAAATCTGCCTGAGACACATAAATGACATTTACTTGTGGTATGTGCTTTAGACTAACAGTGAAACTAGTGTTCTTTACTGGGGAAAATACAGATTATGTAATTTTTTTTGCCTCTTGCATTTCAGCCAGGTTTTATCAGTGCCTTTAAGGTGAAAGCTATTTTGAGAGAGGTTACATGGGCAAAATTTAGCAGGACTGGACCAATCCCACCATCATGCAGGGATTACTCAGTCTCTGTGATGGACAGCTGTGTAATCATGCACAGCCCTGGGAGCTGTGCCAGAGATCACTTGCATGCTTGCATAGTCATTTGAGCGCACAAAGGCTATTCCTTGCTAAGTACTGCTGCGGACGCTTGCTTCCTGAAAAGGCCCAATGATACTACATCATTTTAATTAAAAAACTTTAAAATATTGCCTTCTGACTTTCAGGGTTATCCAACTGATTTTGCATCATAACATTCTTACTAATATTGTCTTTCTTAAAGTACTTTAAATAGGCTGAATAGACTATCAATTTGGTATCAATTTTGGGATCAATTTGGTCCCACAACAGTCTAGAAATCCAGAGATTACTTATGAACACTTTCCTTATTCTGATGAAAATTCTTTCTCTTTCTGCAAATCTACCATCACTCTAGAAGCAAAAAAAAAAAAAAAAAAATTGATAAATCAACATGCATAAAAATGACCATAGAGACAGTTTTGTAAACAGACACCTCCTTTAATTTGTGACATGAAAAAACAAGGGAGCCAACACAAGTGAAGATTAAATGGACAGAAACTGAGTGTATCCATCCATCGATACAGCACTGAAAACTCATTTTGGGTGCAGATGGGAATTTACCAACAGAAGACAAACAATGCCGTAAGGCAGAAGGGAATGTTGCTGAAAATAAGGTTAGAGATGACAAAGCACCTGCTATCGCTTGATGTAGCAATCAGAGCCGACACGTTCCAATTGTCCATCCTAAAAAATGGGCTTTATCACCAAAGAAGGTCTCAATTTATTATTTTTTCATTGATGCTATGTCAAATATGCAGGTCACATCATCATCCTGCTATCTAAGAGTGAGAAAAAATGAGAGAACATGGTTAAGGACACCGGATGAGTAAAATTTACAGGGGTGATGGACTTATTTTCAAAAGTCGCAGCTTAGTAGAAATAAAATTTGGCAAGAAGAGAAACAAAGTGAGCAAACAGTCCCTCATTTTACTGTTAAGTTCCTGACTACATAAATTGGTCTAATATTTCAAAGACTTTAGGTCTTTTTTTCATCTTTGTGGGCTGAACTTGAGGGACTGGTAAATAGGCCAAGCCTTTGTAAAATGCTCCAAATTGAGGCTGACGTAGCTGAAGCTGGACACATTCAAGATAAAGAAAGAGCTGCAGCATTTAACAGAGAGGTGTCTCTCCCTTGGAGCACACCTGCAGATAGAGAGAGTAGCTGCAACCTCTTGAGGGGATGGTGGGGTTTTTTAACTTACAGATCTTTCCATTCATATGGCCTTTGATTTTGCTCAGTGGGAATCCTTTTTTTTTTTTTTTTTGTCATTGAGTGAGGGAAAAGCTAACTATAGTAATTTAGCATTATCAAGAACAGTCCAGGACCGGAATTTACTTACCCTGTAGCGAAAAACGCTGGATGAAACTAGAAATATAATCCAGTATCTTGTACACCCTACAAAGCTCTTAGCAGTGGTTTATCTCTGTTCATATGGAAATTTGTATCAATTTCACTGGAAAGAGGGTTAAGACGACACCACGCCCCAACTCTTGTGACTTACACATTTGTTGTCTTTTTTAAAACACTGGCTCCTGGACTAAAGTGATCACACAAGAATCTCAGATGCAATCAGCCCTCTGGGCTACGCAGAAAAGCTTGACAATCAGCACACCCAAAAGGAACAGAAGTCAGCAGAATAAGAAATCCACCTGATTTAGGGGGTTTGTGCTTTTTAACCCTAAGGTGCACTTATTCTCTTTGCAATCATCATTCACCCAAGTAACACAGAATAGTGTGGGGCAGTTTGCCTGGCCAGGGAAGGGAGATAGGTGAATAGAGCCTAGTTTGCATTGCTACCTCACACCTAGAGACTGTCACTTTGTCTTACACAGAAAAGGACTCCTTCTGCAATACAAAGAAACCTGCAGCCAAATTAATCACTTAGTCCAAAAAAGGTGCAGGGGGAATAAGGTTTGGGTTTACACCAGTTTAGTTGGAGGGGGAACAAAAAGTATCCTCTGTTTTCCAGAGGATCTTGAAAAAGATACGTTTGGCTCAGAAATGGAGTTGGGCCTTCCCAGCAGTAACCATGCTATTCACTCAAAGCCATTCTTAGCAGAGACAACAAGGAAGGAACCAACACCATTAAACACAAGCAGTGAGTGCAGAGAGCAAGCGAGAACATGCCACAGGGATGCATCCATCCTTCGGAAACACGGTGCTAGGCCAGTGATTTGCAGCTCTGACAGATGCACAATATAGCATTTGGCTCTGAGATTATGTCTGTGGTCATTGGAAGAAACAATCTGATGGCATCTGTGAGTATTGGGATTTTTAAAAAGGGAGTTAATCTTCAAAGGATTCAATGACCTTTGCTAACTTCCAAAAAAGAAAAGAACTTACATGGATTTTTATATTCAATGTGTGTTAGTTCCTCATTCCCTCCGAGATGATTTGCCTTTTTTAGTTTTATTTGCATAAAACAGTCTGCATCAAAAGACAAGCCAGTAGGCTTTGTGTATGCTTATACAGGATTTTGCTGTAATATTTTTGGTAGGTTTAATGTTTTTTTCCAATATTTGCTCCCGTCATTTCCATTCCAGAGAAACAATTTATTTCCAAACATAGCAGTACACAGCCCTCTTGGACCTGACCTGTTCCCCAGCTTTTCACTGCTGTTAAAGCCAAATCACATTTATATTTAACAGCTTAATTTTCCAAATTGGTTTTACTGGTGACCTTGTTGCCCTGTGAAGACAGCACAGGAGGGGAGATGAGACCTGAACTGTGTGCCTGGCTGCATTGCTGACCTGCTGGCTGACACAATAGTGCATCTCTGTGCCTCTTTCTCCTCCCAGCTTTTGCCAATTTAAGACGGTAAATCCCCTGGAGCAGGAACCACCTTTTGCTGAAGGGCACATGATGGAACTGCTTTGTGCCCAGCTGTGTGGCAAGATGGCAAATGGTGCAGAAAGCTCAAGGTAGAGGTGGACCAACGTGCCCAGGGGAGAAAGGCACAAACCACCTGCAAATAAGCAGCTTGTCTCTTACATGGCATGCATGACACCCTCAGTGTGACCACACTTTTCTTATCATACAAGGAACCTTAGTTAATTTTCTACTTCTTGACTCTGTAAGATACCCATCTTATTTCTCTTTTCTACTCTGAGAAGTGTCACCAACTGCTCTCTCTTTCCACTCCTGCAGCTTACCTTTCCCCTATCACAGCCAAGGTTCAGATATCTAAAGGATGTCTCAAGTCTGTGAATCATTTTTTTATTTAAGCCAGAGAAGAATAAAGAATTGTCAGAAAAATAAACAAATCCAAATTATGAAAGGGAGCCTTTTTTAAAAAATATCCCATGACATCCAGGCTGGAATCTTTTGCTCTCATCATAGTGCAGAAATCTCACTTCTTTCTTGAAGAGGTGCAGCACCAAAATAGAAATGAATTTTGAGATGGAATTCAAGCAGTAAAGTGTAAAGGAGTAGCCAAAGGTGCCTTGGTGAAGCAGTAATGACCGTACAACAGTACACAGTGGTCCAGTGTATAGGTATAGAGAGCTGGACCCATAGATAAATCAGTCAGTGACACACAGAAACTGCTGACACGTGCCTACATTTAAAAGAGATATACCCCAACATATCTATTCAGAGAAGTGCTAATGAGGTCTCAATTTCCAGGTTATGCTTGGATGTCAGTCTTGCATTGACAAGAGCACCACCACAAAAGGGAAATATTTTAATTTCATGTGTGCCAGGATCCTGTCAGTTTTCAGACATCTCTATTTCTCCTCTCACAAACCCTCTTAAAATTTGTCCTCTGGGAATATTGTTCAACTGCAAAGTGCCAACCTGGAACTGGAAAGAAAAAACTGAGTGAAAAACATGCATATCTTCAAAGGCAGTGGAGAATTATACTGCTGGAAAGGAGATTGCAGCACCGAAAGAAAAAAAAATATAAAAAATCCCTGTGGCTTATTTGCACAGAAGAAGTCATGGGTTTCGTTCTGCCAATCTTTGCTCACCCTGATCAGTGGCTAATTGCAGAAATTCTGACGATCTCACTGGCACTACGCAGTGAGCGCTCGAAGATCAATAGCCAGCCTCGGTCTATCAAGCTGGCTCTGCCATTTCATGATATGGAATTACTGCTGTCCTTATTCTTCTTTGCAGCTGTAGTTTTGGAGCTGCTAGGACCCCTTTGGAGAGACAGGAGCAAAGGCTTCTAAATGTACGATGAGAAGAAAATGGAGGTAAGAGCAAAGGCCAGAGGAAAATTACAGGGACCTTGCCTGTATACAAGGAGCTAGGCAACATGACCCTACAGTATTATGTACTGGGCAAGATAGCTGTAAGCCCCAAACATCTGGGAAATAAAGGGAGCAGGGAAGGACAAATGGGGGCAGCAGGAAGAGAGGCATTCGGAGAGGCTACAGTTTGTGACAGAGGCCAAGATGGACAGAAATGGCAATGAGTCAGTGGAATGACCACAGTAGGACATGCTGCCAATAGCTTGAGTATGACACATGACGGGGCTGCCTGAAGGTGGGATCTGTGAGCTGGGATTGCTTTTATAATTTTCACATTGGAGGGGATTGGGCAAAACCAGCAGGGTTCACTTTGCTTTGAACAAAATAACCTGCCCAACATACTACATCAGAAAGTGTTAAAGTTCCAAATGCATCAGACATTTTCAACATAAGGAAGTGTAATAAACAGCAATTCCTTTTGATGACTTTTTCAGGGGCAGGGTCACCTTGCCTTCTTCAGAAACTGAAAAAAAAAGCAAAGGGAATTAAACCAGAAAAAGTCTGTTTTCTTTGAAAGGAAAACGGACATTTTGACACAATCTCTTTTCTCAAAGGTATTCAAAAAGTTTTTCTTCATCCCAGAGGTATTACAAAGATGAACTGTTTGTCCTTCAGACTGCACCATCTGCAGCTTTAATAGCATTTTTAATAATGATAATTAATATTTACATTTCAGTAGCAGCTAGCAGGTCCAGCAGGCACCAAAGCCTCTATAGTGTTGGAGAGAAAGGGAGCTGTTCCTCTCTAGTCAGACAAGAAAGACAAAGACTGAGGAGAGAGAAATACAAACAGGTTATAGAAGTTACTTACACAATGTGTTTCATCAACTCAGAGACAAAGCTGAGCATAAAGCTGAGGTCCTCAGCTCTCATGGCGAGCTTTTGGCACTCCAAACCCAGCTGCCCAAGATCAAGCTTTCCCCAAGGTCAAAGTTTTCTCCAAGTCCGCTGAGTGGACTCAGCTCAGCCTTGATTTATTTATTCAGAATGGAAAGGTGGGTATAGGTCAGGTCTCGGCCACTCTGCAGTTTTAGGCAGGCTACTAAACTTACCATTGTCCTTGCCCTCATGGGTAGGAATTACAAAATAGATGACTATGGGAATGTTGGGAGCCCAAAATACAGTGTTGACTGTCATAAGTAGAAACACATGAGACAGATGGACAGACACAGATAGAATTGCAACTAACTTCAGACATACACAATGCCAACAGCCGTGGACGGGCTAAGATAAGATCTTTTCATAACCAAGGAAGCAAAACTTTTAGGATGCAATTTGTCTGAACTATTAAGGCACCTAGGTTAAGGCAAGGTTATCTGGGGATAAACAGCAGAGGAAGTTAGAAAAGTATTTTCTAGGCTGATGTGTGGATAGAGACCACATAACGTGGTCTGAGTACATAACTTCAGCCCAATAACATTTTCCATTATGTTTTTCTTTATGTGCATAACACATAGCTGTCCACAAGGGCATCATTGCACCTCTGGTGGTCTCTGGCCTTGATGAGGTCTTGTACAAAGGTGCTGTGCTTTCCACCTCTGTCCCTATTGACTGCTACTGTAATAAAGCCACCAAAGCCCTGTACATCAGAGGAACACATGTAGGAAGACCAAAGGACAGAGCTTGTGCACTTTTTGTTAGGTAGAAGCTGGTTGGAGGCCAAGCCTGGGTGATTGATAGATTGACGGGAGGCTGTATGCTTAATGGAAACTTTGAAGCAAATATTACTTCTGCCAAAGTAAATTATTGGTTGGTTCAATGGCAACAAAAATTTTTATGACATCATGAGTTGATAACTTATTAATTGTTGAATTAATTACTGTCTGTCATCATCTTCCAAAGTACTTTCTAGACCTGATATGTTATAAAAGTTACCTAGCTGCCTTGCTAGAAGCCTGTAGGTTCAGAAACTGCTTTGTCATTTCACAAATGACATTTCACAAATGAGGAAGCAACCCTCCCTTTGAATAAATGTACTCTCATACTTTGCTAAAGAACTCTTTTTCCACAGTGCTTGGTTTTTTTGAAGTTTCACAACATGATGACCTAAGAGGAGTCATAAATAAACTAATAGGGCCTGATCCCGGCAGGTGAAGAAGAAAAAGACACCATGCCTTCATGAATAATGCAAAGAGCAAACACTCCCAGGGAATACAGATTACAGGTAGGGTCAGAGGGGAGGTTGGACTGTGACCCAGAGGACCTTATTCACCACAGCTTCCCACCATAGCACTGAGAGAGAAGTGCAGACTAGTGTTCAACATTGTTATAGCTTAGTCAAGGTTAGTTACTGTGAGGGTTTTGATTAATGGCTAAAATGCAATCAAATTAGCTGAGTCGGCACGCAGCTCTGATGTTCATTAAAGAAGCTGCCATGCTCATTAGATGGAAGCAAGCCACCTAAAAGGTCAAAGCTAATTTTGAAAGTCCTGCTAAGACTCAGACTGCCAAAGCAGAGTGAACCTGGCATGGCAAAGAGAGAAAGAAAGAGAGATGCTTCAGCACTTCTATTCCACTCTCTGCCCATGGTTTTCAGTGTGCCGCACTCATCAGTGGTATTTATCCCACTGGAGACCTTAAAAAAGGGTGGTGTTCTCACCAGGTGGAGACCTCAGCACCACAAATTTGCTCAAGGATGCTCAGGCTATGACTGAGCCCAGAGTTAGTCCTAGCTAACAAAATATAATTTAAGAAAATATAATTTGAAATGCTTGTAAAAGTACGAGAGACTCATACTCCTGTTGACCTCTAAAAGTAAAAGGAAGCAGGATATCAGCAGAGCTCCTCTGGCTTTAGCTTGACTAAACATTATATTTAGGTACAGCTGTAATTATGGATGGAGCAGGTGACAAAATTACTCAAAACTGCTGTAAGTACTAAACTCACACAGACAGGTGGGATATCCTATTTCATAGGATTTCCATTAAGCTTTAAACAGCAGACAACAGACTAGGAATAATAAATTGCAAGGAACAAGCTGATATGTTAAGGTTTTTACTGGAATAAAGACAAGAAAATTGCTGAATTAATGCTGACCTTTGTAAAATAATGAAGTCACAAAACCATAAAAGAAAGATCACAGCAGTAATGTTTAACTACCACTGAGAGCACTTCCCTCTGTTATATTTCATGAGTGAGATATACTAAGATAATATGGACAAAAAGATTTGCCAGTCAGGCTCTCTGCATGGACCTCTGTTACCTGTGTTTATGCATGCTGGAGAACACTGGTTTTTTAGCAAGCATCTGCCATATTCAGAACCAAATGTATCTGTATTTGAATATTTTGGTCAAAGGTGGCCAGGCACTACAATCTTTTTTTTATACATCTCCTGGATTCTAGATATCAAGCAAGAAAAAAATTGGCTGCATATCCTAGGAAGAAAAGGAATAACACAAGCACTGGAGAGAAATATGTGTAGGGATTCCTCACTTTAACCATATTTATATGGTAGCAATTTATACTTTGAAAATTAAGTTATGTCAGTTCTGACTTTATATAGTCAAATGATGCTGTTTGAGAGATCCAGATTGAACCAAAAAGTCATTTTGAAATGGTACATTGAAACACTCCAGCCTAAAAAACTAGAGCCTGCATATTCCAAAGTCAGCTTTATTTCAAAATGAAATTTTGAAATGCCACTGAAATGGCTTCTCTTCTTTCAGCTGACTGTCAGTCCCCAGTGTAAAAAAAAAAAGCCAGGCAGTTACAAAAACTTTTCAGGAGCTCCATTTATGAGTTTAGTTTGAACAGCATTTCCCCAGTCCTGATTTGAAGATGGAGTGAAACATTTCCCCAACTGCAAAGGCTGAAATGTGCTGCAGTCCACAGGTTTAAGCCCTAGAAGAAATTTGGCTATGATAAAAATAACACAAGGCTTAAATCTGTTTTCTCTTTACTAAAATCTCGTGCAGTGAGATATTGTTCTCACTGTATCTGTTTTAACAGTAAGGAAAAAAAAAAAAAGTAAGTTATTAAATGGAAATGGAAAAGCCATCCCTGTTCATTTTTATGTTTGCAGTGGCTGAAGAGGCTGTGTTTAATATAATAGTTTCCAGGTCTTCCTATATGCTTTTGCTGCATCTCCACATGAACTTTGGTGGGGAAGGGGGACAATCACTTTCATTTTGCTATTAAAATGTTAACAATTTGGAAGTCTTTTTCTGATTCGTCCAGTCCTCCTAATATTGTTCTGCTTAAATTGGAAAGTGATGTCACCAGCTGAGCCATTCACAAAAAATTCACTCTGTGGCTTTAGAAGACTATCACTTTACATGGTGAAGAGTCACATATTCCTTTGTCCAAAGTAGCTTTGTGTGTGTGCATATGAGTGACTGCATACATATCTATATATATTTCATATAAATACATATACACATGTATATGTATCTCAGAAAATAGGAGGAATAAGATTGCAGCTTTGTGAGGAAAAATCAGATTTCTTTCTACCCCTTGTTCACCATAGCAACTCTCTCACACACATACGTACACACAGAGGCAGAAAAAGAGGGTAAAGCTCCTACCTCATTTTTAACCAGGCCTTCTCCAACAAGAGCAAAGCTTTTCTCTAGGTAAGGATAAAACACTAATCTAGCAGTTTATTTTGTAGGCATGCAGAGACTTTTCAAGCAAGTACATGTTTTCACTCCTCTGCCTGGGAATTTAGCACAGCCTAGTAGGAAATGCTTGGGTACTTCCCAAATAAACATTTACGTGTTTTATAATGGCTGTCTTGCTAACAGCTTCCTATGTACCCACAATGACACTATGTGTGCTTGCACGCATATGCAGAAAGACATGCTGCTAATCAATTCATATGTCGATTTTCCAGCAAAAATAAAACTGAGGTAGGGAATAACAGGAAAGGTGATAGCCTTATATTTTACTGACCATGATGTGTGTTTTGGCAGCATACAAAGAGCCCACATGGTAGCATCGGGATCATGCTGTGCAAGGTGGTTACAAACCTGTATAGGATATACATAAGTCAATTATACATATCTAATGCTTCCTCAGGATCCCACAGCCTGTGGATATGAGCAGTGCTTGCTGAGGTCACATCAAACAAATCCACGGGCATCAGCAAGCCCATGTTGAGCAAAAAAAATATGTGTGGTTTACAAACAGGTCACTGCAACACATGAAGGTTAAAGGACCTGTTCATGGATGTGCAAAAAAGTTGCATGTGGAGAGGCTTGAACATAAATCTCCCAAGTCTCCCTTGACATCTTAAATGAGACCTATTTGCCCTCAGCCAGGAACCTACATTGCTCTGTCTGTTACTTTGCTTTGTGTCTTTTTTTTTTCCTTTTTTCTAGAGAAAGCAGCTCTACTATCTGAAATCTGCTATTATTATGGAAGAAAACATGCTATTTTTCACCTTCAATTGAGACCTGATATCAGAGGTGTGCTTTTACAACAGCTACACCTATAATATTTTGAGTACCTGCTGAAAAGTGGTAGCCAGGCTACAAATGAGCTTATAACTTCTTCTGTAGAAGGGATCTGATTTGCCATAGTTTTCTGCCAGCTTTAAGCTGAGACTCCGCTGACTTTACGGATAACAACGAAGAGTGTCAGTCATTAAAAAAGGTGCATCTTATCAGCCTTCTTGGCCAAAATAAACCATGAGTGCAATTTGCTTTCCTTTTTGTGCCACCTCCCTCCAGCCTGTTGTTACTGTGAGCGCCTGGTGGCCCAAGGAGACTCCAACAGTGAGGATGCAGAGGAAGCAAGGTGACACTGAGTAGATCTCATCACTTAAAAACCCCACCTTTTGCTGTAACCAGTGAAGCTGAGATTGGGAAACAGAGGTAGTGCCCTATTCAATGACCCTCATCCTCCTGTGAGAACAGCACTGGCAGCACACTGTTACAAGGGGACTTTGTAGCTCTGTCCTTTCCAGAATCTACACTACCAAAATACTGCCCTATTTTATGTCACTTACTGTAGGCATTGCTCAGATGCTGATCTACGTTCTATTTCTCCCTCACTGAATGTACCAGTTTGCCAAGCAAGGCAAGCCATTCTTATAGCCTGGAGATCATTGCCTGTCCTGCTGCTGTCCTAGCACATAGGAGGGTCTGTTCATTTCAATCAGAAGAATGATTGATGACAACAGAAACACATTTTCTTCGGGTTTCAAGGTCAGGAGAAGAGTCTAGCTGGCATGTAAATAGACAAAGCCAAAAAAGGTCAACTTCTGTTTTAATGCACACTATTTTGATGTACACCCTAAGTATTGCAAATAAATTGAAATTTCGGGTTTTATTCTTTCAAAATACAACGTTTGCAGCAATATTAAGAAATCCCATGGTTTTAAATACTATTACTTAGTACTGTCCTCTGCAGCTGCAGCTCTGTGACCATGAGTTCCTCAACCAGGTATGCAGTGGGATCCTCAGGCACAACTACCCAAATTGCATTACCTCATTGTGAGTGGGAAACACGCCCTCAGAGAGAGAGAAGCAACTGATGTCCCTCTCTATTTCCTGGATGTTGAATTTTTAGCTTCCTTTCCTAGGAGAATGCTTAGGGTTTTTTATCCCCTCCATTTCCCCATCTTTGATTCAACACCAAATTAAACTGCCCTGGATTTTACCTCTTGCACTTTTTGAAAATGCATCTCTGCTAAGTAGAAGACTGAAAGAAATTGGTAAATAGCACATTGCTGCCACACCAGGAACAGTTCTGCTGTATTCAACAGGCTCACACACATCAGTCGCTTGTGCATTGTTATTCGTGCTCTTGCTTGTATAACACGGTGATTGAACATTTTCTTTGAGTAAATGTGTGTATGTCTTCCTTACTGAGGCATACAGGGATGCACAAGGTCTCCTTGAGGACATAAATTCATTTTCCTGTCGTTTTAGCAGAGTGGCTGATTTCAGTGTCATTAGGTGATCTGCACTGGAACTATCTTGAGCCATTCATTGAGGTAAATGTCTAGGCAGGTAAAGCTAACATTTCTTTCCCAGCTAGGATGAACCAGTTCAATTACTCAAGCTGACATACTAAGACCAGTAGCCTACTTACTTCATAGCCAAGAATTTTAAAAAGAGGTGGCCAAGAGGCATTCAGCAAAATCAGCATTGATTTTTCAGTACTGCCTGGAACACAGCCATGTCTCACTGGGCCAAAATAAAACAAATACAGGACCCAAGCTTTAAAATGGTTAAAGGAAATAGTATGTACAGGCCTGTCAGCCAAAATCAGTTTGGACAGGTGAGAGGAAATGGCTTAATACAGAATGAAAGGATGGGATAATTAACCTCACTTAACATGGGTTTATGAGGGCAAAAGACCCTGTCAAGTTAACGTAATACTAATTTTGGAGAAGTGTTAAAATGCCACAAAGATCGCATTCTACTGAGACTTTTGTGCTTGGGACCAAAGGGCACTTTAATCACTAAAGTTTGGAAGCAGCAGAATGGATTGAATGGTTTTAAAGGAATTAATAGACAAGCCTTGATTTTGGGGGGAAATCATGCAGACGCTCCTAGTGAGGTCTTAACACATACTCACTTGTAATTCTCAGGTAGCCTGAAGAAAGGAGCAAAGTTTCAATGAGAAAGTTCCTCCTGCTTTTGTCTCCGACCAGGTTGGAGTGTCATATTGTGCAACTACACCTGTCAGCATGAAACATCCAGCTTGTTTGCTCTGCCAAAGAGGTTATGGTAAACTTGAAAACAACTGGAATGTCTCCAGACTGCTTCTGTCCCAGCCAACCTCCCTCCACTATTCAATTCTGACTATTCTTAATAATTTATTTCTATGTCTTGGGTTTGATTAATACTAATTGACTGTCAAAAATGCAGCTGAGTGCCCAGTGCTCTCTGCTGTGCCTAATGAAAACGTGCGCTAAGAAAAAGTTTCTTTCCATGAGCTTCAGCCTTGCCTCTACCTAAAGCATCACTCCCTCACGGGAGTCAGCCCCGTGAGGCGGGCAGCAGGGCTGCAGCCAGGACCACAGCACCAGAGCACAGCAGCTGCTTCTGTCCTTCATGCACACCTGCGAACGTTAAGTCATAGTGAAATGCAACTTTCTGTGCCTTATTCCCAAGCTCCACATTGCTCTGCAGCTTCCTTGCCAGTGATGCAGCCTTTGCCCATGTCTAGTTATTTTGCCCAGCTGCCATCACGGGTGTGGGGTCCTTAAAATGCCCTCAGGGTTCTGCTTTTGAACAAATTCAACTAGGCTCATTTGAGGTTGTTGCATCTGTGAAAAATGGTACTTTTTTTTTTTTTTTCTGCAAACAAGTTCAATTGAATTTATATGAAGACTGGGTTTGTTTCTGAGCTGGTGACTCATGTCCTTGTCTATTTCTGATTAAATATTATCCCTGTAAATGGCATACACATTTTTTCCTATTTAATTGTCATGGCTGAAGGGATTTAATCTATGCACCAATTCAACGGCTGGCCACACAAAATGCAATCAGAGTGCCATTGAACGCATGGCTATGAGACGTAGATGTGCGCTCCTGACTTTGGGGGAAGGCATTCAAGATGGGCTTTATTTCACTCAAAGAAGCAACTGAAAAAAGGAAGGAGCAACCAAAAAAAAAAAATAAAAATCAAACTGATGCTGCATTCACAGAGGCAGATGTCTTATACACAAACAGAAGTCACGAGCAGTGAAAGAGTGATCCCAGTACACCATGATATTTAATTCATGCAAGTTTGATGTTCGAAAAAATCAGTGGGCAATACCCACATATATGTGTTCACCAACAGGAGGAAGAGCAGCTGGGGTGCTAATGGCATTATTCCAAGCCTTCTGAAGGCAATGAAAGTTATTTTCAAGTGCGTCTCCGGGATTTGCCCTATGTCAAATCCTGAAGGTTTTGAGGTGCTCAGGGCTGGATTTTTTGGCTGTTTATTTCTTCAAAGATTTGGCAATGGTGTGTGCTGTTGAAGCCTGTTAGGTTTAGAGTGCCATCATGACTGCTTCCTTGCAGGAGGGGCGTTTTCCTCAGCTATAGCATCTGTTCAAACCTCTGAGGGGTTTTTGAACTGACCGGGATGCTCCTTCTGAGGAATCCCATTGCCTTTCTGGCTGTCCTGGAGGCACATCAACATATCTGCAGTATGGATTGCACATGAGTTGCCCACAGCCCATACAAAAGCCTCCCATTGATGATTTCTATTGTTTGTGGGAATCTCTGCAAGCTGCTGGAACAAGACAAGCCATTGCCTCTGCTCGAAAACAAGTAAGAATGTGTTTCTCTCCAAACTGTCTAGTGTCCAAACAAGATCAGATTGTTCAGAATCTCATATGGCAGGGCCTGAGTTTTGCAACTGCAATGAATCAGGAGATAATTATGACTTAATATAGAGCCAATGGTAATGAACAATAAAGAATGCTTTATGTAGTTTTATCATCATCATATGGCACCATTATTCCCAAATACACTCATAAATCTGCCAAGGGAGGCAGCTCTACAGCAGAGACACTTCTATATGTATTTAAAAAATGGGATAAAAGTCATATAAATTCTTGGCAGATCTAATTTAGTATCACACTACATTTATCATAATACCAGTAGCATTAAACTAGATGTCCACTGCACTGTGAGCCGGCAGCAGTTCATTGCAGGCCAAAGAGAACTGGCACACTGTCCAGACAAGGGCCTCACCAGCAAGAAAAGAGCACTTGTGAAGTAAAATAGGGAAACCAAATTTTCCTTCTGTGCCATGGACCATGCTAAAGAAAATTAATGGAGGTCCATATGCTATGGACACAAGCCCTTATAAATCCAGAAGACCATTAGGAAATGCAGTGCGAGCCAGGATGTGGCCCCAAGTGGCAAAAGGAGATGGTACTGCCAGGGTCTGGTTCTCACTGAGCAAAGAGCATGTGGTATAATCCAGTACACATAGCAGGGCTGTCAATCACACATGCTTGGACTAAATTAGATCTGAAATGTTTTTCGCAGCCTAGACTTTCAGAATGAGTAACACTAGTGCTCACTGTCAGGAAAACACTAGAGCTGAGAGTTTTAGTTTTCCAAATTAGGCTGCAGAAAGGGGACCGAAAATTTCTTTACAAGCTATTACTTGAGAAAAATTGAGCCTTCAGATAATCACGGGCTCACACACAAAGGTCTGTTTTCAGTGAAAACTCTTATTTCTCATTTTAGAAACTCGGCAAATAAAGAAGCGTGTAATGCTTTGTGGAAACCACATTCCCAACAGGAAACCAGAAAGGCAGAGGCCTGGAGTACTACTTTCAGTAGACCTTGAGGTGGTGCTTTGAGACTGTGATATTTAGGCTTTTGGCTGCCTTAGTATTTTTCGTTTCTCTGCTTCATATAGGCCACGGCATCACCAATATGGAAAGCGTTGAATCATTTTTCCCCCACGTGAGTTTGAAAGTGAAGGCGTGCATGACATAAACGGTGTGTACTGACATAAAGCACTGCATCGCACTTGCAAACTTACACCCTTTCTGGCTGTCAGTGCGATCAGAACCATTAATCAACTTCTGCAGACTACCAGTGGGTGCAGAAACCTTCATTTCTGACTGTCCTTGTTTATTTTTTAGGATTATTTGCAAGCACTGTTGTCTGCTGCTTAAACACCTAAGGTACTTCCAACTAAATATTTTTACTCCCCAGTTTGTGACCTAAGCCAGAAATCTAGGGCTATTTTAAGCATTTCTCTAACAGCCGTATGTATTCAGCAAGCCCAGCAATCTTCAGAAGAGCAATGGAAATGGAGAACTGGAAGGAACCAAGTCCAGCTTTAAAAATGGAAACTAAAAACCAAAGTCCCTGCTAGTATTGCTGCGGGCAATCCAAAAGGCATGTCTGAGCTGCTTCTAATCATACCAGCCCTGCTCCTCAGCAGGACGTGAGGGAGGAAGTGTGACACAAAACTGACAAACATATCTTTTATTTCACATCAGCCAGACGCTGAGAGACGTGATTCAGGTTTTTCTGAGGAAAACTCACTCTGGCCTATTGGGAGCATCATTTTAACAACTGATCAGTATGATCCCAATTAGAGAGAGCGGTTGAATCTGGTGACAAGTCCCTCAGCAGAAGTCAGATCCTGCACCATAGCCTGCAAATGCACTTTCCTGTGCCATTACTGTCCCTCCTGGTAATGCATCACCTGCAAAACTGCCTGCCCATGTGTCCTACTTTGCTAGTGATATGTCCAGTGCCCCAGTGGCAGGTGGGAAGGATATGCCCTCAATGTTGCACAGAGCAAAGGGAGACTAAGGACAAGAGTCACAGACCTACCGACTCCAGAGTCTGCTTAATGTAAGTGCTTATACACAACTGTGGATGCAGTGAAAATAATTTTAATCAGACAAATTTGCAGCAGCTCAGCAGGTGAGATCTCCATAAGCCAAATGGCTCCAATCCAGTCTAAGCAAGACCACCTGTTGGTGGAGATGTCTGCAGCTACCACACCACCTGGCAGCTAGAAAGGACACTTTCCAGTAAAAGCCACCTTGCTGTGACTTTTAATCACCGCATGCATTAACAACCTCACCTTTATGAGACAAAAGGGCACTTTGTCAAGACAAAGTTGGCTGCTTGATCATTTAATTGCCCTTGTTTAATTATTACAGTCTGAATCACAGAAATATTGATTTTTCAGAAAACCTCTCCAGACCTTTCACTGGGCTCTCTCTCAAAGTGAACTAGCAAGTTGGGAGGAATGAAGTCTGCAAAATAAAAAAAAATAAAGTAATGTATCATCCATGGACTACATTAAAGAAGAATAGGTAAAATAGGAATATGAGCCATGAAAATCTGCCAATCTCTGATTTTCCTAAATGTAAATGTTAGGAGTTTCGTCAGTGGTCCAGCTCCAGACACCAGAATCTCAGCTTTAGTTAAAAAAAGAAAAAGAAAATTCTTAGGATTCTGGGGAGGAAAAAAAAAAAAAAAGATGAAAAGGTATCATCAAAATTCAAACACAAGTACAAAAAAACGAAAGAAGAAGAAAATAAAATAGAAGAAGGCCCAAAGGCAGGGAACAATTACTCTGAAAAACAAACCAAGATTGCTATGCCAAAGCTATGATTTTTCAGTCTGATTCTGATTGCTTGAGATCTGCAGGGTGCGAACATCATTATAAAGAGACACAGCACCTTTCAAGTCCATCACTTGCTCAAGAAGCCAAAGCCCCTGAATAGATAAAAAGGGACAGGATTTTGAGAATACAGCAATGAAACTGTAACAAATCCTTTTCTTGTGTTATTTTGCAAAGATTCTTACTAGTTTTTAAAATACATTTTTTCACCAAAGGACTCAGCCACAAAATTATTGCATGCCAATCTAAATTACAGCCTGTCAACAGAAGCAAAAGCCCTAAGAGAGGTTACAACCTACAGCAGTGGGATGTAGCCAAGATGGTTTAACACTGGAATGTAGGTGGTGCACTGCACCCTTCTAGTTGACATCAATGGGCCTAAAGTTTAGTGATCTCCCCAGAAAGCAGCATAAATGGTAACACATTTCAGCACTGCAGTTTCTAATGAATGCTGCTAACACCACAGCAGGTCTTCAGCACTCTTACTTCAGCAGAGCTTTGCAACCCTTGGAGGGAATACAAGGGGAAAAGGATTCTGCAAGGCCATGAGACAAGCCCTAAACTCTTTGCTCACAGAGTTATGCAATTATATAAGAAGATTAACTCTCAGCAGAGACACATTTTGCTTGAAAATTGCCAGTTCTTATTACGGCAAAGTCATATTTGAAGATGTTAAATGAATGACACTTGCGAGTTTAGAAATAGGGAGAAATGTTTAACAAACCCCAGAGATTTGGGTGTGGTGGTCATTGGGTTTTTCTGTGCTTTCTCATGCCTATATTTTGAGGGAAACGCCTCAGTATTTTTCTGCTCAGTGTGAAACTGGTGCAAATTGGATCCTATTTCCTTCAGACGAACTCATTCTCTGCAAATACATGTAACATGCCAACTCTTTAGATCTGCAGACCTACAACTGAGGAGCAAGCGGTAATGTTATTCCAAGGTCATAGCATCTTTTAACAGAATTAAGGGAATTTATGACTTCCTGTTTTGCCACACATTTTGGGGAAAATAGCTTTTGCCTTGATCTGAATTAACCCCCAAGTGATTTCAAACAAGATTTAAGAGACTCATAAATGTTCTGTGGATTATTGTTTTCCCACCTCTGTAAAACAAGTTCCTGTCAAACTGGCAGGGTGAGCGGCTCAGATACAAGTGGAACAGGGAATTCTATCAATACCTTAGCGCAGATTGGTCCCTCCTGCATCTTTTGCCATAAGGCCCTGGTAGCCCAGGCAATCTTAAAAGTTTAACTCATGTCACAGGGAAAAGCAGGCACCTTGAGTTCCATGTTGCCTCCTCCATCTGCACAAGCTGCACAAGGGACAACCTCAATGTTGAAACACTGTAATAGGCCCAGAAATTAATCCTTGCTTTTGAGCCTTGTGCTAAGCACATAAGGCAAGAAGGCAGCAGGGGAAGAGAAGACAGTGTCCCTGATGAGACAAGCTAGGACCCATTCTCTAACAGGATTGATGAAAGTAAGAAATTAGAGAGCTATTACAGAGATAAGAATCCTGCAAACTCTAAAAGTTATATTTCTTTTACTTTAATCCCTGTTGAAAATTATGCATTCAGAGCATTTGGAATAATTGTATCAACATATACATTTCTTATAGGTAGTAACTGCTGTTGTAAAGGTTAAAAAAATCAGCATATTTATGCTGTGCTTTGGGGGAACTGAAAATACCTGCAAAGCTGAGTTGGACACCCTTTTTCTTAAAAAAAAATTGCAAAAATCTCTATGCTTCCATATATAGCACATATAGCATATATATCTCTATGCTGCAGCATGTTCTGTGGGAATTATTAAGAATTAAAATAATGGTTTGATCATGATAAGGTGATCAAAATGATATCACAGAGCTATAAATAATGTTAAGAGATAGGGAAGAATGTAGTAGATTTCTTTCCCAATCACAGAAACTATTAAAATAAAAAATAGCAAAATGTTATTAATTTTTCTAAGGGAACCATGAATTTCAAACACCATGTATTTTAAAGGGACATATATTTCCACAGACATTTGAGTAAAGAGTAAGCACAAAATACTCCTAAACTATCTGTCCACTAGTTGGCACTTTCCAGTTCTCTTTGCTTCAGGCAGCAAGATGTGAACAACCAAATCAAACAGCTCTTCCACTTGGCTTCTAGTGCTTTTTCCAAGTGTCTAAGCATCATCTGTCATTACAGATGGGAAATGATTGCATCTATGATAATTATAATCAATTTATTATTATCAATTGCTATAATCAACACAAATTGGAAGTTTTTCTTCCTGCCACTCAACCATAACTTTGCTAAGGAAACATGCAACACAGCATCTCATGCAGCAACATAGCAACAAATGCAATCTGTTATTGCCTCTGGCACAACTTCTTAATGCTGACCTGCTCACAGACATATAACAAGACTCTGACTTATAGCAGAAGAACTGCTATAAGACAGAAGCAGTTCTTAAAACATCATTATTTTAGGTCTTTCTGCATCTAACAAACTGAAGTGATGCATATATTATCAATATAAAAGACTCAGAGCTACACAGAGAGCTATGCACTTGGTTTTTTTGACATCCCTTGCCAATTTTAATGCCAAGGACGCCTTGGCTTTCATTTCATCCCTGCATACCCTAACAGCATTCTTGTAATCTTCCCAAGTGTTCAGTCCCTTTTTCCACTCAGTGTAAACTTCCTTCTTCCAAAGAGCTTTTTCAGAAGCTCCCAGTTCAGCCACACAGGTCTCCTCCTTCCCTTGCCATATTATTTTTTTTTAAGGGATGCACCAATCCTGAGCTTGGAGAAAAAGATATTTTAATATCATCCAGCTCTCTTGAGCTAAAAAGGTAATCTACCTTCCAGGATTTCTCCAAACATTTTCTTGAAGAGTTCAAAATTAGCCCTCCTGAAATCCAGGGCTTAGTCCTACTTGTTGTTTTGCACATATTCCCCTCAATTCTGAACTCTGTCTTTTTATGGTCACTGCAGCCAAGGCTGACCACAACCTTAACCTTCATCAGTCCCTCTTTGTTTGTCAGTACTAGGTCCAGCAGTACACCTCTCCTTACTGGCTCCTCCACCACCCAAGTCAAGAAGTTATCCTCAGTACACTGGAGGGACCTCCTGGACTGTACACATCTGGCTGTGTAGCTTTCCCAGCAGATATCAGGATGATTGAAGTCCCCCATGAGAACCAATGCCTACAATTGTAAGGGTACTTTGAGCTATCTGTAAAAGGCCTCATCAACTGCCCCATCCTGATCAGGTGGCCTGTAATAAACTTCCACAACAGTGTCCCTCATATTTGCCTGCCCCTTAATCCTCACCCACAAACTCTTTATTCTTCCCTCATCTGCCCCAAGGGAAGGCTTTAGGGACATGTCCTCACTCTCTATCCATTCCTTAATATAGAGGGCAACACCTCCGCCCCTCCTTCCTTGCCTGTCCCTTCTGAACAGCTTGCAGCCCTCAATAGCCACACTCCAGTCATAGGATTCATTCCAACAGGTTTCAGTCATGGCCACTATGTCACAGCTTTCCAGCTCCTCCTGTTTGTTGTCCATACTGCCTGCATTCATGTATAGGCACTTCAGCTGGGCTGCCAGCTGTGCCACTTTCTTAGGGGAACACCCCTTGAGGAGCCTCACAGGTATATTTCTCTGTTGACTTCACCTACCGCAGGAGCTGCTGGTTCATCTCCATAACACTTTGACTGTAGGGCAGTGTCAGAAGCCAGACTCAGGGCTACAGGCTGAAGGCTCTTACTAGCACCCAGTCCCTCTGACTTTGGTGAGATAACCCACATCTCATCACAGACAAGCCTGATATTATTATTCCCCTCCTGCTTCACATTTAGTTTAAATCCTTATCAATCAGCCCCACTATCTCCTGGGCTAGAACCCTCTTCCTGCTTTGAGAGAGATGCCTCCCATTTGATGTCAACAGTCCCGGATCTGTGTAGGCCAATCCATTGTCAATACAGCTCCAGGACTGTTGACAGCAAATGGGAAGCGCATTTCAATTTTTAAAAATCAATGTTTTGGCACCTCAGTGTCCTCACTCAACTTACATTCATCCTTCATGTTAGGTAGGACTTGGGCAAGATAACATCTCTCATTTGGATCTTGTCAGACTGAGGGACATGCCTGAAAGCAAAGCATCATTAGTGCAGCTGACCTTTGTAGGTAGAGCTGTGCCTTGACTGCTAATTTCAATTGTACAGCCTGCAACCGAATGCCAGAATGGACCTGTTTTCTTTTCTCTTTAGTAAGTGAGAAAGCCACACATGCTATTGCTTGAAGCAGGGCCAGGCATTGCCAAGTGTGCAGCAGGTACCTGGCAGCAAGGTGACTGAAGCTTTCACATAGGAGACAACTTTTATGCTCTTTTGGAGTGAGTGAAGATTATACCAAGCCCTAATGTTCCCTACAAATGAAATTAAATCACTCAACATATTCTACAGCTCAGGGAAAAAATGTTGCTTCATTTTTCCTCAAATGAGGTATTTAGCTCTGTTAGCAGGACATTATTAGATTTATTACCATGTCAAGTCTAGGAGAGCTACCGGTTTAACTCTCAATGCAGTCAGAGCATTATTTGGAAGGAGAAGTGCACAGATTTGAAGCAGGCAGGATTATTTTGCTTTTAAATGCATTAACAGCTTTGAGTTGAGCCAGTAAGTTGCATTAGGAGAATGAAATCGTCCCAATAGTTCAGAGCAAGATACAAAATTAGAAAATACAACTCTTGTTTAGAAACCTGCATATAGGTAAGTATAGGAAGGTTAATATACAGGGAGGGAAGGGGAGGAAAAACTGCTAATGCTCTCACTTGTTACCTAAAAGCAAGCAAAACTGTTTGGGGCCCTATGTGATTCAGAGTTGCACATGGTGCTTTCAAAAGTTACTCAGGCTCTGGATTTAATGGGATTTAAATCCTTAACTGCACTGCATTTCCTTAGCTGTGCTACAACGAGTGATGCTTTAAATGCTCCAGGTTCAGAGTTCAATATTTGTAACTCTTGCTGAGCAGCACCTCACTCCATCATTTGTATGAATTTCATTGTAATTACTTGTGGAGTAGTATCTAACACACAAAAGCATACTCTGCTCACCACCACAGCTAGCCTCCTCCTCCATCTGAAGAGCAAGAGAAGAAGGAAAAAAGAGTTTCCTATAATACCTTGCTGTCTTCCACATTCTTAAGCATGATGTCCTGTAATACACTTTTAGTATCCCTTATAGCACCAGTGAGCGCTGTGGCAAGTCCATGCATCGCCATAGTAACACTGGGATACTGTAAGGGACAAGGCTGGTTAAAGAAAGAATTAAACAACAGGCTATCTCTGAAGATTGGGAAGTGCAGGAGCCCATTTAACGCTCAAGGGAACAAAAGGAGGAAGATACAACACCATCAAGACAGTTTCTGTGCTCGTACCAGCCACCAGCTAGTCACAAAGAGAGTTAACAAGAAGAGTTGTTTGATGGTGTGGCTACTACAAGACAGTGACTACAGACTCTGCTCTCTGTTACCAACAGGAGCTGACCGCAAATCAGCACCAAAAGTCTTCAGCACTTTACAGCCCACAGCACCTCTCGTGCTAATGCAGAGTGACAACAAGCTTTGCACTAAATTGGCTAATATTTGTTTGTTCATACACAGATGCCAGGTCTTGGAATGCTCATAGTGCAGCATTTAATTCAAGCAGGAAAAGGAATGCCCTGCTTTTACGAATGGCTGTAAAATGGCTGTTGTGGGACTCAGGTGTCTGGCATCCTCCGCAGAGTTTTCCAAAAGGCTCAGAGACCAGATGCTAGACTGCTAACCAATCTGAAGAGCAAACACCACCAAGAGTGGGGAGGGAGGGGAAAGAAAGACTAATGAAACCCTACAAATGTGCTTGATGTTTTCTGCTGCCAGGGCATATTTGAGTGGCAGATAATTCATCTTTTACCAGCTCCCATTGCCTGGAGATCAGTCTTGGTTCTTTTCAGCTAAACCTACAAAAAATTAAGTATTTTCAAACAGGAAACCAGATGGGATGGGGCCTGCCCCGGCCTGTGACAGGGATGTGCAGGTTAATTATGATTGATGCCACATCACTCTTCATAAAGCACCCACTTGCCACATCAGGTGTTTTTACTGTCATTTATGAAGTGATGCTGGAGATGCCAGCAACCAAGGTCAAGGGGAATGGGATGGCAATACGAAAGAGCCAACTAAGCTTCCTTGGCTTGCTAGTAGCAGGAAATGCAAATACATAGTAAGCAAAAGCCATGTAGCTATGTTTCTTATGTTTTCACGCTGTTAGTGGTCCCACAGTGCCAGTGCTACTCACCTTGAGGAAGACTCAGATGAGGAGGTGGCTGCTAGGGTCAAGCTGTGGCTCAACATAGGCGAAACTGGGAGGGGGCTGCAGAGGCACAGTGCCTGCTGGGGACTGCCAAGGGCAGGTAGCCAGTTACAATCACAACAGCAGCTGTAGAACCGGCAGATTTTCAGACATGACTGTGCCACACAACTAACATTGCTTCTTTAGGGGCTACCTGCTATTGAAAAACCTCTGAATCTTCAAATCTTTAAGATGAAAATTTTGAGAACTCCACATATATGGGAGTTAGTGTGCAAACACACTTTAGCCCTTGGCATTTTTCTTGTTTCTAACCAGTAATAGATCTATGTGGCATGTGCACATGTCCACCCGTGTGGAGACACACAGATTACCTGTGCTCAAGTTTTGGCTGGTTTAAGATGGAAGAAAGGATCAAATATGGTATTTCACAAAAAAAAAAAAAAAAAAAAAAAAGATTCAAGCCTGTCACATTTAAAATATGTTCACCATCACATGGTGGGCTTTATGTGTCTTTTACATACATTTACATACTACATCATTTCTACAACAGCTTTCACACCCATTTTTCACCCTTTTTTTCCTAAACCACAAGACCAAATTCAGTAATTGCTTCTGTCTCTGGTCTCAAGCAAGTCATATTTCTCTGCTTCCTACTTGTAAAGGGTTACACACATCTAAGACACAGACATAAGCTTGTGCTGCTGTGCTGGAAACTGGTAAAAATAAGACCAAGAAGAGCCTTAGCAAGCCAGGGAGGAAAGATAACGCACTGTTCTCTGCTTTAACTACGTATAGTTATGTAGCACTTCTGAATTGGCTATGGCATTGTGTATGACAGCTGTAGCTGTCATCTTCTGTGAGTTACAAATATGGATCAATGGTAAACAAACTACTGTGCTTCACTTTATTTTATGAGTTAGACCAGCTTTAAATGAAAAAATCAAGATAATAAAGCTCATAAATTAATAAAGGCAATAGGATCCACAGAGCCTGGTATTGAATGAGCTGGGTAATTTCCTGCATAGATTATTTATCCTCCAGTTACAGTCTCTCTTCCCCCCCACACACACTTCTATTTAAACAAATTCAAGCCATTTCATGGAAGGAAAAAGATAAAAAGGAGTTCTAAAACTGGTTTGCTCAGGCATCTTTGCTGGCTGGGGTTCTCAGCTGAATGCCAGGATAGAAGGAGCTATCAGAAAGTCCAGAAAGCTTTGGCACACTATTTTGAAGTAATTTGTATGCCATTAGGGACAAACAGAGCACAGCTGGAGGACATCTTTCACTGCCTCCTGCATGTCATGAAATCATAGAATGGTTAGAGTTGGAAGGGATCTTAAAGATCATCAAGTTCCAATCCCCCTGCCATGGGCAGGGACACCTCCCACTAGACCAGGTTGCTCAAAACCATATCGAGCCTCATATGTCCTCAAGTTGAATTATCCAGCTCACCTTAGCAAAATCTGTCCACCAGTACACATTTGCAGAGATGCTAAGGATGCCTTTTCTCATGAAAAATGCCATACTTCTGATATGGGGGTTTCAGATTTGAACAGTGTGTGTGCACTTGTACATGCACAAGATCCTTAGAGGGGGAAGCTCCTCAGGGTGTTCCCCAAGACAAGAGGAGGGCTCTGAGGTATGCTTGATGTCAGTGTTGCAGGAGACAGTGTAGTAGTGGATGAGTCCAGGGAGAGCCAGATGTTGGCTTGGCCTATTGAAACTCAATGAATAAAGAATAAAGCTCATGTCTCAAAGCGTGACTTGCCCGCATGTTTCTCCAACTAACTTTTCAAGGCTTTTTATCGTAACGCTGCAGCCCTGATGTTCCTCCGCAGTGAAATGATCAGCTCTAAAACAAGGAATCATTCTTAGCAGACCATCTGGGTGTGTGGGGAGGGAAAAAATAAACAACTTTCACGTTGGTTGCAGAGAAGCACACAAATGAATTACCCACTGTTTTCAGCCAGTCATGAATAATTCAAATTCCCCTGTGTCAGTGGGTCTAATTAGTAATCATCCAAACTATTCTTAAATTATCTAGTTTTCTGCTACTTGCATAGCAACGACATTCATTTCCAATAGGATTATTAATCCATTTGCCAGTGTGAGATTGCTGGGGCAGAGGCAGTGGGAAGCCATACCATCAGCTAACGTTATTAATGTTTCTTTAACAATTAACCTATCCGGTGTTCAGGGACAAACAGCATATGTCATGTAGAGAGATATTTTTAAGCTCTGTGGATACGTGCCATACGTCCTGCTGATTCAGCCACCTTGAAACACAAGGAGCTGTCATTAGTGAAAACTTGACCCTGAATGTGCAAATTGCATAGGAACCAAAAGAAAATATGAAATAATAGAGTTACCAAGATGCCATAGCAATAGCTGAGGTGTGAATCCACTCCTAAAAGTGTCTTTGCAAATGCAAGGCTCACCAGAGTGCTTTTCATGATTCCTATTTAAGTAAAAGAGATCTCTAATTTGTTTTCCCTGTTGCTAACTAGAAGGCTTCCAAATGTAGCCCATGTCTGAAGCCCACTTGATAGATCCTTTCCCATTTTTGTCTATCCTATGACTCTGTGGTTGGTACTTTTGAAAAGGAAAAATGTCAGTTCGGCGT
>VZRU01003239.1:0-27691 GCA_013398155.1 Pedionomus torquatus | reverse complement strand
GGGGGGAGGGGGGGACATCTGTCACTCAGGTTTCGGTGAATTTGGCTGAAACCACGACAGGCGTACCTCAAAAGATGGCACAGCCAAGATGGGTCAGGGAACTGTATATTTTTATTCAGTATAATTCGGTAAAAAAATAGTGTATCATAATCTTTCCCTGTCCACCAGGAATTCATAGTAGAACACCTGCTCCAGGATTGATCTGTAACTATGCAAGGTCAGGATGAGACCTTTGTTTAGGACAAATCATCCTACATCTATTACTGTAGGAGTTTCATATCTTATTTAGTAACATCTGGCACTGATGCTTGTCACAGATGGGATACTGAGTTAGATGAAACTTAGATCACATGAAAATATGTTCCCAAACTTGATTATTTTTAAAAGGGCTTTTAAAGTTACCGATCCAACTTTCCCTTCAAATCTGTCCTTCCAGAGAGGCAGTACCAGCTTGCAAAAAGCTAACTGTTTGATGTCCCATACAGAAACCCTCACTCAGCCAAGCAGCATTCAGCTCCCTAGGTAGCTCATTGCTGCAGCCCAATTTCCTGCATAAAACAAAATTGTCACTAAACCAATTAAATAGCAGGAGGAATGTGCTCAGGGCAGCTACAAGCCCTAATGCTGTCATGGGCTGGAGCATGGCTGCCAAAGGAAGCCACCCCAGCATGCCATCTACCACGGCTGTAAATACCAATAACTCACTCCCTTACATCTTCTAATACTTTCTACATAATTTTAAAAAGCATAAACTCATTTTGAAGCAAATTTTGCCTTTTCAGTCACTTTGAGGGCTTCACTGGAAGCAGATATTTGCAAGCATGCTATTAGAATACTTTTAAAATCAGTAAAATCTAATAGTCAAAAGACAAAGGAGAATTGAACTTCTACCAGCCCAAGAGATCTGTCATTACTCAGAATTGCGAATGCTTCCTCATTAGCACAATACATTGTGCTGGAGCTGGCCATGTGAAAATGTTTGGCATGACAAAATAGCATGGGAGAGAGCACAGCACATTTTTTATTAAATAAAAAAAATAAATACATTGATGCCATCAAAGGAAAGGAATAAAGTTGTAAACATATTTCCCAGACATCAGCTAACAGCAGGAGTTTACGGTTTTTCTGCAGTGGCCAAGTATAATAAAATTGATCTGTTGACTATACAGATCCATAAAATAGTTTACACAGAGTTAGAGTTATTGCCAGTTGGATCAGAAACAAAATTCTTCCAAAAGAAAGTGGTCTTATAAGCATCCTTTTCCATTACGCATCATGGCAACAGCAGGGTAAATGAGGGCCAGGTTTCCTTGGAGTTCTGTACTTTGAGGTATTCTGCATCTAAACATCACTCAAAGACCAAGTATAGGAAGGGGGGTGAGCTGGAAAAGAATGAAAATCCCTCAAACACTCTTCTGTTCTTGGTAAATGTTGGTTGTTGACCTTTCTTGGACATTGCACTTGCTCTGGAAGAGGAAACTGGTTTGCAGTGCACTTTGAATAGGAGTCCAATGGGGTTTTTTGGCAGGAGAGGCAATGAGAGAACCTCAGTCCTAAAAGACCTAGGAACATAACAGGGCACAGAACTGCAGATGCAAACTGCCCATCAGCTAGCAGTGGCGTTTAGCCTCTGAGTCTCCTTGTCCTCGGTCTGAAATAGAGGTCCTCCTCAGAACTGGTCCCCTTGGACAAACCCCACCAGACCAGGATTACTCCAGATCAGGGTAACACCATACAGTATTACTCCACATGATCGATTCTGATCTATTATTAGGGACAAATTAATTAAATAAAAAAAAAAACCCAACAACAACAAACAAACAAAAATAAACTCACTTAAAAACTCTTAAGCATCCAAACTTGGATGATATTCATATTCTTGATCAAGGAACCAGATCACTGCAGATGAGCACTCAGGAATCAAGGAGCTTTTCTTAGAAAATCTGGAATAAAGGGACATTTGGGCATACAAAAGGAGAGTTACCTTCTCTCAGGACCACAAATCCATCCCTATGAGGGTGAATGCACTCCTATCTCCATTGCATACACAAGGCTAAATGACCTGCAGTAAGGCATTGCAGAGGAAGAAACTGAAACTGAGCCTCCAAAATGCCCTAAACTTTGGAGTAGCCTCTTTTCCCCAACATTAGTCTCACAATTACTAAAGAAAATTCAGTGTATAAAATATGCAAAAACATAATTCATTATTTCACAATGTAACATACACAAAATACTCCCCAACACATTGGCATTTAGTTTGAAATATGACAAGGTTAATAGCTATAATGTAAAATCGTTATCTGCAGCAGAGTATTAATTAGGGCCCTCATGCACAATGCATTAACAATTTGCATGCAAAGAGGGCTGCCGTCATCCCCTGCAGGAGGCAGGTAGTATGTTATAGCTAACAGAGAGCTGGAAGACTTTGGGAAAAGCCTCACAGTGAGCAGTCTTGCAACTCGAAGCAGAGCTTAGAGCCAGCAGCAGATGCCTCTTTCCTGCCCTGTGCACCAAGCAAAAAGCAGTTTTTCTGGACCTCTCTGCATTGCTGGGCAGACAAGATTCAGTCATTTGCACTCCTCTCGGTGTGCAGAAGCCCTGCAGGCACTGGGGCTGTACCTCAGCATCAGCTGCCATTAGCAGCTTTCTCCCAGATTTTGCCAGGGCACCTTTCAAAGTCTCCCAACAACAAACTTTTTTACCTCTTATGTTCTGTAAATTTTTGAAAGAATGCTGTTTTGATACTGAAAAGTAACACTACTACTAACAGAGCCAGACAGCCCCTAAGCCTCTCAGATCAGTAATTCAGCACAAGTCCCTTCACAAGTCTCAGAGAAGGACAGAATCCAAAATTTCTGTAATCTTTGTAAATTTTATAACTTCAGAGTTCCTCACAGTCTCCCATGCACAACACTTAAACACTCAGCCTTGCAGGGCAGGTCTAGGACAAAGCTTCAGAACTCTCAAGGACGTGAAACTTGTTCAGCTGAAAGTCACAAGCAAAGCTCCTACTTGTGAATATTCACAGAGAACTCACGCGTCACTTCATCCTTAAGCATAGTATCAGATCTCTTTTCCCTCACCTGTATCTTTTCCATTCTTTTCCTCTGGAGGTTACTGGTTTTGGGTTTTAACAGTTGTTTTCCTTGAAAAGTAAATGTTTTCTGAACAAAAGCAAGTTAAAAACAAAAGAATTTATTATTTTTTTCCAAACAGCTGGTTTCCACACCCAAAATAGCAGCTGTGGTTTTAAGCAACCACAATGCACAATTAGATGTCTCAAGCAGTGCACCTAAATTTTTATAAAGTCTCACTGAGGCCACAAAACCACAAGAAAAGGGGCTAGGTGGGACTTTGTGAGCACATCACAAACACCCTTTACTCCCAAGGGAAGCTGATGATGACTCCAATGGCTGATTCAGCCCATCATGTAGGAAGATCGATACAAATCTGCAGAATACCATTGACTTCATGGACTGTCCACAAGACCAACAAAGAAACCTGAGAAGGGTGGTTCTTCAGAAGTAAAAAGCCTTCCTTGTTTTTAATCCTGGAGAAGAAATCAAGATTCCTTATCTCAGGCAGCTTTCACCTGAAATTAAGAAGGTGATGTCCTAGAAATTTGCATAAAGCCTTTTCCATCTTCCAGCTAAAATACTACAGCTGGAACAGAATCATGATTTGACTGTGGTGAATCTGAGACTCTTATTAACATGATCCATCACCAAGCCATATCAGTTGTTTTACAGTGACTGTTATCTTACTGCTGAACTCCAGATATAAATGATGGCTGTGTAACTTACAAGTTGCTAGATACAGTCTGTGAGGCAAAAATCAATGGTACTAGAAACTCTACCTACTATAATCATGCCTGGATTTGATACAATGAGGGCAAAACCATTTTTTTCTGGCATTTTTAGACTAACTTGTGAGAGAGCTCACTCATGCTACAGCACGTGCCAGGATGTTTGCAAGTGGTGCTGGAAAAGTTGAGTAGCTCTAAGGCTTGCACAAGGCCAGGAGTGAGCTGCCCATAAGTTTTAAGATGGAGCTTGATAGCCATATAAACAGGATTGTACAACAGGTTTGTATGCAGTTGGGGGAGACAAATCATGACTACCCTCCAGCTCTGTTCCCTAAATGGATTAAATTTGTTATCAGGGCACAAGGAAGAGAACACCAAATGTCAGATGTATTCCACTCCTAGCAGGTGCTAAAGGATATTTACTCATACTTTTTTGCACCTCTTAATCATCACTGAAACTCTCTCTTGAGCTCCTTTTGGATGACCTGCTAGAGAGCAAGTATTGAGGCTTCATCCAGCACTCAGATGGCTGTGGACTGAGACTCTAGCAGCGAGGACTGACGAGAAAGCAGGAAAAATAAATCTGCCTAGCACATCACCTGCTGAGCAATGCCTCTCCAGGGATCATTTTGACTTTGTGAGGTTTTATTTTTCTTTTAATAACAAACATGCAGATGTTCCTTGTTTCAATTTACTCCTAGTCACTTTTCTTCCTTTCTTCTCTTGCTTCCTGCTTGTTTAGGGCAGGGCAAGCTTTTGGCATGCAGCAAAGCTGTCAGTCAACAGCCACAGATCCTAGAATCTCAGGAAAAAGAAAGTACATCCCTGCAACACTGCTCCCAGACTCAATGACAAAACCCCATCCCTTTCCACCTTTGGACCCTGACCCTCTACTGTACCCTCTTTCACCCCTTTTGGCTCCTTGCATTAGTCAGCGTTCCTAGACTTCAAAGTCCCCAAGGTTTCTTTGATCCTTTCAGCCTCTTCCTGCCACATACTTCCCTCACCATCCAAAAATGAAGCACAAGATGAAAGGTGTGGAGATGAAAGAGCAGGAAAGAGAGACCTCATTCCCCTAGCAAAGGTGAGACACAGAAAAAAATCCAGACCACAGGCATAGGTGCAGGCATGAATAGTAAACACAACTTGCTCTCAGAAAGAAGCCACTTTGCTGCAAGTGGTTTTTAAATATACAGGTAGGGGATGCAAGCAACAGAGCTCTGCCAGCTAATCTCACTCTGCTCTGACCCACAGCTGCATGCAGCAGCATCACATCAGGGAAATGGCAGGGGGTGAATCTTCAGGAGGAACGAAGCACCACAGCATCCTTTCCAGAGAGCTAAAGGCTTTGGCAACCACTCACGCCATCTCTAGTGCCTCTGAAGCAAAGTTTCTTCCAAAATTCCCAAAACAGCAATGAAAAAGTCCAAATATGCAATCAGAGATTCTCAAAGCATGTAATACTTGGCACTTTTTAAGACAAAAGCTGTCGGTAATAGCAGCCTCAAATGAAGTTCCACATCTAAATAACAGGCCTTTCAACAGCACAAGGCAGTGCTGCAAGCTTTGCATGTTTTTGTAAAACCAGGCATCATGATGAATGGCCTGAATATACTGATTTTTATACTAAGAATGTATTCTCTATGCCAAATTCTGCTCTCATTTTGGATTACCTGAAATAACAGTCACCTCTTATCTGGGTAAGTTTAGTGTTGTCTGGCTGATCATTTTGAATATCAGCTATTCAAATATTTTTCAGCATTTCTTTCGCTAAAGCAGGATTTTCTTTAGCAGTTAAATATCCAAAATACGGACCTAATTTTATCATTTTTTAATGGCCTGGGATTTTTTTGCAAATGATGTTTGTAGTGTCTTGGGTATTTTGATAACCATTTGAATGACACTATCAGCACAAAAAAAGCTTATTCAAAACCTTATGATTTCCTGAGAAATTTGGGCAGTAACTGGGAAACAACCTACTTAACTATGTGAGATGCTACACTCTGCTTTAAAATACTTCCCCTCTCCAACGTGGGCTTAGATGTCTTATTACATCCCTGACCTATAGTCTCAGCAAACACAAAACTTCCACTTGCCCACTTCACAAGAAAAAAATAATAATGAGAGAACAGCAACCCTGTTAAGTCCTGAAAACAGAACATCTGGATTCAACGTTGTCATCCCAATGGTTATTTGATGCTGCAAGTATCTGTGTCACTTACTTCCCCCAAAATCCACTGCAAATACATTCCAGATTTATATACTTATTTTCCAGTGTATTTTAAAGAGTATTACCTTGGTTTTCTTTTCTTTTGATGTGTGAATTCCTACATTAAACATAAGAAAAATACTCCAGCGCACCCAGAGAGCACCTGTGAAGCTACAGAGCTGCTCTTCTGAGCCTCTCTGGAAAGAGCTGATCCATCAGAGCAACCCTCTACACTCCTTCCAAGCTTTTCAAAACTACCTGGGTCAGTGATAATTATCATCAAGGCAAATCCTATTTTCTGTCATGTCATATCACAATTAATTAACCAAGCAGCCATAATCATCTGCTGTCTTGCTAAATCCCTGAGCAGGCAGTTTGCTATCTGCTGTTGGGAGATAAGATAGAATCCCACATAGCTGTGAGAAGCGTCCTGTGTTCTAGACACACACAATCCATTTCAAAGGCAATAAATGCTCAAAAGTGTGCTATTCCGCTGTTTCCCATAACCTTTCTCTCTCTACAACCTGATTATCACAGAGACCCTGCCTTCCTTCTGGCAGCAGCGCCTTTAATACACTTGCCCTTCATTTCTCCAAGCGTGAGCACACAGTGGGAAATGCAGAAGTGCCAGTCTGCACCTGGAGAAAACATGCACCAACATATGTATGTATCCCTTGTAGGGATGCCCATCATGATTAATCAGCAGAGGCAAGAGAGGGCAAAGTAGGAAAGTCTCCTGTGCATAAAAAGCAACCTTATGAGAGAGCGGCTCCCTGCCTCAGAGCACCTACACTTATGCCTCCATGAGCCAAGAGTCTCTAAAAACATCAGCTTTCCTTCAGTGTGGTCTTGTGCTTCTCTCTACCTTAACCGTCATTTGGCTTTTGGAGATCAGAGCTTCTGAAATCAAAACACTTATAAGCAGACTACAGCACAACTCCCAACAACAACCAGTCAGCCCAGTGTTATCCTTCTACTGCTCATAAATAGCCTCAATGAGAGCAAAAATAAAAGCTAACAAATGGTAAACTTTTATAAATAGTTTTGATCATTATTCACTGGCCTCATAAATCTCTCACACATTAGACAGTCAGACTAACAGGACACAGAAATTTTGCTCTCAGTGCTATAAATCTTTCTCATGTTCTTTCTATGGCTATAATAATAGAAATTTATTGTTGCTTTCGTTTCCTCCCATATTCTGTGTAATTAATCTCGATGTGTTGCCATGTACATTTAGAGACAGTACATTTTGTGCCTACCCATTTGTATTTTTTTCCAACAGCAAGTCCCATCTGAGTTAATATATTGTGTTATATTATATATAACCACTGACCATAACTCAGACAGAACACAACACATTTTCATTTTGTTGCACCATTATTTTTGCAGTAAGTCAATACGATATGAGGTGAAGCGTGCCTTGCTCAGCACTTATTGATCTGTCTGTTTGCTCATTGCTTACATCAAAACACCACTTGCCAGCTCTGGCTCTGTTAAGATTATCTTATCACACAGGAAGCGACATCCTCAAAGACATAATGCTAGTCAACATCCAAGGTCAGGTGATACCAAGAACCAACCCAAAGAGTTTTCAGCAAGGCAGAGACGGGTAATTAGCATTTCAGGACCAAGTCTTCTTTTTATTAAGGGCACCTCTATGTCGTAGTCAGGAAAACCAACAATGGCAGACAAAGGAACACTTCAAGCAGCTCTCTTAGCAGTGAGCCTCAATGTAGGGATGGTGGTAGTTACGGTACTCCAAAATGAGTGGAACCCTCCGGACCACAAATGGCAGACAAGCTGTCTTAAATTTTGGTAGAAAAAGGAGTTCAGAGAACACCAAAAGCTTGTCTATCTTACTATAAGTAGCACTGACCTTGTGGGAGAATCCTGTGAAGCAGAGTTGTTGTGCACTGGTTTGGATTTTTTACCTCCTCGCTAAGTGCCCTGCACACTGGAAAACCATAAGCCCACTTGTTTTTGAGGTCAGTTGTGTCAATGCGGCATAACAATAACACTCTGGACCAAGACCAAATGTCTGATGTGTCACCTCTCCGCATATTCAATGCACCAAGACAGTGTATGGTGTGCATCCATCTTGCCCTGACTTCATATGACGCTACTTGAGTAATAAAAATCACTGCACTCTCTTTCCTCTTTTCTAAATGATAAACTCACCCACCCTCCCTTGCAGACTGCTGCTCTTAAGTTGTTAAAGAACTTTAAAAAATACATTTGGAAAGACAGCTCTGCTCTTTTAGAGCATGCAGCCGGGCAGTGCCTGAATAAATTAATACAATTAGTGAATCTCAGCTTAAATGATCGATCCTTTCACCTTTGTAAAGAAGAGTTGTGGAGAGACAGATGCCAACAGCCAATATGCTGATGCGTTTTGGAGTTTGTTGACATGGGGGAAGGGTGAGTGACAGCAGAGCCTCTTCAGGGTTTGGGTCACACTGTCTTAAAAATCCAGACAGGAAAGATCAAGATCTATGGCTGGATTACTGATTGACTGAAATAATCTACCCATCTACCTGCAAAACAACAAAGACCCACTACCAACCTCCAGCATACAGTTGTCCTATTACACAGGGATCAGAGTTTCAAGCGAGCAGGTTTCCTGGGCTTGGATATATATATGTAAGGGTGAGCCTTTGGTGCTCTGGAGGAACCTTGACTCTGGAGGCTTTATAGCCTCTGCAGAGAGAGCAACTTACCTAACAAGGTCAGTCAGAGCAAGAAAAAAAAACAAGTTTTCCCTGACATGAAGGCACCCTAGGGTGCTACGAAATGGCAGTGTGAAGAAAATGTGAAAACCCCGCCCCAGTACATGACCATTACTCATTACCAAAATATAATTTGTCGTGATTCCATGCTTTGGAGGCACTAGGTGAGATGAAGCAATGATCTCAAGCACTAGAAGCACTGAAGGAAGCCATCAAGCAGCACAACACAGGGGTCACAAACCTTTGCACACTCTACCAAGCACCCTCTCTTTTTTGCCATGTCTTCTCTGTGAAATGACAGCTAGAGAGTTTTCTGGTTTTCTGGGATAACAGCAAGGGTTGACACTGAACCTAAACGATAGCTTGGGGGACATACGGTGAGAGCAACCACCATTTCAGCTTCATGCACCAGGTCAGGGAGCTACATGGAACACAATTTCTTTTGCTTCTTTCAGCATAAGGCTGCAAAATAGGTTTAGACTAACTCATTTATGGCTGTACAATGCCAGCACCTCAGAATTCAACAGTCCACATAAAGACAGAACAAAATTATTTCTTTTAACACGCTTATAAAGAGGAACTGAAGAGCATTTTCATGCTCTTCATGTTTTGCATTACAGGTGATTTTTTTTTAATGTAATCCAATACATTACAGCTATATCTGATGAGGAAACAGCTCTCCAGAGTCCCCAAAGGATTGTTTTCGTGTTTCCTGATTTATGACTGTTTGATTTCACTTTCACAGGCTGGATTTCTAATCACAACCTACCCATATCCAAGTTTCAGCCCATATGCCACACACTGCTAGTTACAGACCAAGGGGGACTCATATCCCTTCCTTCACCTGCTCTGCAGCCTGATCCTGCCCTTAGAGCAAAGCCCACTTGAGGTCTATAGAAGCCTGTGCTTCATGCTTTGATGCATGCCATTTTCCTACCACTCTCTTTCCCTTAAACTTCCTAGCTTCAGCTTTTGAGTTTCTCATTTTACAGAGTCCCTTTTCTCTATCAGATGGTCGCTGACTTCAAGGCTCACTGGAGTTGCCTTACAGATACCAGCAGTGTGCAGAAAGCACGGGCCATATGCTTTAAATCCACTTCACTTTTGTTATCCAGAAAGAGTCTGTTTTCCACCAAAACCTTGAGGGGCCTGCTGGCAGTAAGCTCTTCCTATTGCTTCATGTTTCCATCCCATGGGACAATGGAAGGGGTGCTAATGACACGATATGTATTTTGCATCTGTAATATGCTTCTAGAGGAAGATAATCTAATTGGTACCTTATTACTGGAGCACTTTAACAGCAAAATTATTGACAGGACATTCCGCACTCAGTCACTTCAGGAGAACTTGGTATGAGCGCTGGTGGCTGGGCTCATTGCTGTGAGGTCTGAGAAAATTAGATACAGGTAAGCTAAGAGAGCTAAATGTCTCAACTAAGATGAACTCTGTTTGGAATGCCAGAAAAGCACAATTAATTTCCTCTCTTATTATTCATCTTTTGGGAGGACTTGATTCCAAAACCTACAGCTCAGAATGTCTGATCCCAACACTTCTCAAAATCCTGGAGAGCTGGCATGGTTTTGGGAGCCTCTGCTAAAATGGAACTTGCATGTAAATTAGTGAAAAGCACTGGCAGAATACATCAGCCACTGAAGGTCTGCTGGCATCCTTTGTCTCTTGGCCTCATCTGTGTGATGGGGGCACCTCCAACCCTCTGATGCTGCTAACACTGAGGTGGCCAGAAACTACAACTGAACTGACAGGGTCTTCATTTGAATACTCACAAGGGGAAAAAAAAAAAGCTCTTTTATTCAGTTCATTCCTCCTATTACTCTCCTTTGCACATACCGCGTTTGTTTTTGTCATTAGGTTTCCAGTGTCCCTAATAAGATATTAATGAGATGCTAATTCAACGTGCAAATTACAGGAGACTGGCATGAAAAGGTTGCTATATTTAGAGCCAGAGCAGGATTTTAATGGCTGTCTTCACCCATCTTGGGCCTTTTGTCAATTGCTTTCTTACTCCGGTGAGCAGCCGCGCATCCCTGAAGCGTCTAGGTGACCTTGGAGGTTAGAAAAATGACAAAAATTCTAGACTGTGTTACCACAGTAGTAATGAAAAAAAAAAAAAAAAAACACTATGTTCCAAAAATACTGTCAAAAGCAAGTCCTCTTCTTTTTACAAAAACGAGAGAGACCTTGAACCCTTGCCCATTTGGGAGCCTTCTCATGCCTGAGAGAAGACCTAGGTGCTTAAAGTAACATGTCCTTTCTTGCCAGAAGCTGTTATCAAGTACCCTTCCCCAGAGGTTATCATGAAAGGCTTGATAACCATGTTCCATTGCATTTTTCATCAGCTTCCACAGTGCTGGGACACCCTGCCTTGAAGCAACAGAATTATGTTTCTCATCACACCAAGGACCAAGCCCTTCAAACTGCCGACTTTGGGATGCTTTTGAGAAGAAATAGGTATTTTTTTTGTTATTCTTATTACTGAAGGGTTCCAAAAGAAAGCTTACTATCTCATTTGCGGTCACCATGTTATCCTGTGCACATCAGATGCACCCAACTTCATTACAGTGCACCCCCAACCCCTGCCAACAGTCATTCCCATGGTTACGTACAGCCAGGCCTTTTTGTGACTCACAAACATCTAAAATATCCTTTTTCAGCCTGTAAGGAGACACGTACCTAAAGGGACTGGTTTGCAAAGTTATTGGGACCCCTAAACCAGACTCCAAGGGTGTGGAAAACAGTTGTGGCCCTTGAACAACTTTTGGCATGGGCAGGCATTGACTGCATGTTTGCAGACTTCCTTGTGTACCAGGCTTCTGGTCCACAAATAGCAGTTTTAGTATTACTCTATTTTTAGCTGAGCTATTTTTACCCTGAATATCTGGCCAGACCTTTGCTTGCAGACAGATGGCCCTATGGCACTGATGCTTCTTACATGTTTCGATCATTTGCATCAGCTGAGAAACTAGCTTCTGCTTTATGGAATTTTTTTTCCTCTAAATCACAGTCTGCAGACTAAAATGCTACTAAAATCTCTGCAGATTTCTCCTTCTCCCAGTGGTTTTAGCTGGTTTTATTGCTCTGAGGCATCAGACAGTTTTGTTAATAACGGTAAATCCTTTTAGCCCCTGGTTAGTGCAGGTTGTGCTGTGATTGACAAGGTAATAAAAGTGTTAATGAGAGAAACTGGCACAGCCAAAGATCAATAGTTGCCAATAAGAAAAACAATTCTGATACTTAATTTTGTAGAATTCCCCCAAAGCGGTTGAAAATACATCACAATCAGTCTATTTTATTGTTTAATAGATATTCTCTCCCTGATGTTCTCAGATAGAGATCAAATTAACTAGAGATTGGGCAAAATGGCAAAGAAGGGAAGAGGATCCTCATTCTTCCCAAGTTTGCAGGACTGTTGGGACAAGGAGCTCCGGGGCAAAGCCATTTCTGAAATAAATACATTTGGGGCTACCTTTCCCAGCCAGATGATTCCCCTAAATCGTTCCTTCTTTGTGCACATTTTTTCCTGCAGTACAAATATAGGAGTGAGAGGGACAGGGCATGGGGAGAACACACATGGCCAGCCGTGGAGCCAGTGGTCACATCCAGGTTATGGCCGTAAAATCAACTATTAGCAAAAACACTGTATCAACTGTGCTGCCCTAAAGGGCAAAGCTACAGGGACAATGAAGGAGTCAGGACAAATACCCTTTAAAAAAAAAAGCCATTTTAAGATGAGTGCCAATCTGGTTTTCTGAGAGCTAATCAGAGTGGTAAAAGCAGATGAAGTGCATACAATTCATAGCATGGATTAACATCAGTTCCTCACTAACAAGCTCCTCCTGTACCTGCACAAACACCTGTAATACCCTAAATCTCCTCTCAAAAATCTATCCAAGGCCAGATGCATATAAAAGACTAATCTCATTTCAAGGGCAGATGTTAAATGCAGGAGAACATGGGCTAACAGTTTCAAGAGGGGCACAAAAAGGCTGTAAGTCAAATGGAAGAGAGTCTGCCACGCGTTCATGAAAATATGGAGATGGCAAAAAGGACCAGTCCTTTACAACACAAAAACAACTACACATATGTTTTCCAGAGGTTGATTGGATTATGCATGGATAGTAAGACTATTTGGACAACTAACAGACAACAGCCTGCAGGGTCCCAAAGTCAAAACGAAACACTAAAGGAAGCCTCTCCATGCGGGTCATGCTCATGGAGAATGCTACTGTGGAACCCTTTCCCAGGCAGGACAAAGAAATATCTACCTCCAGTTTTAACAGCAAGAATTTTTGATACATATACATCATTATCTGATAGAATATTTCCATTTCTACCCCTGCATTCTGAGAGGTTCAAGGCATTTTGCTGTACTGGGGAACACAGACAGCAGAAGGTACTGGTATGGGGCTGACTTCAGGCTCTAAGTCAAGCAGCCACCAAAATTGGTGGCAAAACATCACCTGAATTGAGAAACAGCAGAGCTTAGGCAGTGTCAAAGGCATTTAAAAATCCCTGCACCCATTATTTTTATGCACAGGAATAATATGCAGGCTCTAATGCAAACTCTTCAAGTATTACACCTCACAGGTCCCTGTGGGCTTTAGGGCAGGCCCAGTGTAGCTGGGGAATGCAGATACTATCACTTTACATCAGAAAAGCTCTGCAGAGTGATAAAGCCTGACTAATTTTTCAGGTACCCCTGTGTGCAGATAGCAGCATACCGGAGGGCTGCTCTTTCCTGAAACCTTTGGCGTGAGCTCAGATGAGCTGTGACCTGAGGTCTCAGTTGGCAGGAGAGGAATTGTGAATTTTCCACCATGAGCCCTTCAGCTTGCAACTAAAGAGATGCAGAGCTGATCTGCAGGTCCAGTTGGACACACAAGGTCTCCAAATGCAGGCTTTGCCAAGGCAAGTACTGACTTCTGCTAAGCAAATATCAATACATAAGAGCCAAAAAAGCATAACTAGACCCAAATCTGGCTCCAATCCCCCTCCCATCCCACAGCATAATTAAACAAATATTCCTGCCTGTAAAGAGAGGAGAATATTTGGACTCAAAGAAAGAGCATGAACAGAGGGATCAGCATGAAAGGATACACAGATGACACCAAGGGGTTTGGCTTATCCCTTTAGCCTTATACCTCTTTTCTCATCCTATCTATATTGTATTGTCTGACTGCATTATTGGCAACTGGTACGCCAGAGCTAAGGGTGGCACTGCAGCTTGCTATCCACTTTGATTATTGACCTGCATCACCAGCTTGAGAAATAAGAAGGAGAGGATTATTGAATCCCATCTTATGCTATAATGTTATCATACACTCTATAAATTTCCATTTTAATTTTGCTCACATCTTTACAAATTTGGCTGAAACAAATTCTGACCATCACATTAATGGCTATATCTGCCCAGGGGCTAGGCTTATGGCTACAATACTTAAATATTTAACTCTTTAGATATGCAAATATTGAGGTATTTAGCTATTTAGAAACCCAAATATTTAAATGTCTGCGGGAGTGTTGTTGTACTTCACGACTTCCACTGATACAGATCATGATACAAGTACACAGCTTAGTCTCATTTGGTAGGACCAGAACAGAAAAAAAAAAAAAAAAAAAAAAAGAGAACTTAAAGATGTGGATAAAATTCACGATTCTCTGATAAAACTCACCATTCACTGTCACTTTACCCAATCTCAACGTTGAACTAAGCAAGCTGAAGCAAAACAGGGGAAGGGATGGATTTTCCAATCAATGAAAAATATTAATACAGTCTCAAGTGCAGTGTTTTACTGGAAGAGTCCTCCAACCCAAGAAGCAAGCTCTCACACAGTGTGTTTAAAGAAAGAGAGAATTGCATGGTGGGAAAAAATGGAACAGATTCTCTGCATCTACAGAAAGCCCCCTTCACATAGTGAGCATTGCCACTAATATAATATGAATGTATTATTTATGGAAATGTATGCAAAAGCTAAACAAAAGAAGCTATCCATATGCACCAAGCACCCCTACTAATTTTGAAAGGTAGCTCAGAAAAAACAGTAACATTTTATCTATCCTGTCATTTACAAGCCACCTAACTCATCTCTTGAGTTCCTACAGATTGTAACTTGTCAAGTTTGTTGGCGATAAAAAAGATTAGAAGGGAAGGGGGTGGGTTGAATAAAGCTGTCTGTGGGGAATACTGTCCCAGCCACTATATGGCTTTACCCATTTTCATGCAAGGCATACATACCTTGCTAGCATTTCTTTTAATCTTTTAATACTTCAAGTTACAATCAAGAGGCAAGTAGGCCTGACACTTGAATTAAAGAAAAGGTCTTTGACAACCCCTTTTCTGTACTGAAGCAATTAAATGTATATATACGCACAGCTCCAAACACTTTGCTCCTTTTCAAAGCACGATGATTACCTCTTACAGACGCAATGACAAGAGGCGCCTTTGGCAATCCCATGGTCCCCTTCTCTTCTGAGAACTGGTAGAACGAGAGGGAAGAAAAGGCCAGAAGGATTTTTAGCCTCCTTATTTTTCTTTGTCACATCATTAAGGGTTCAATGAATCTACAATTAAATTCCCCTGACTGCTGTCACCATGTTGATTGATGGGTGTCCTTGGATCAACCTCAGCAGGGCATGTTGTTGCACCAAGCCCCCCCTTTCCCCTCACCATCCGTTATCAGCCCCTTGTCATCATTACCTTCACATGTCAGTTCATTTACCACAGAAACAGTGTCACCAACTAATAGGGGCAGTAGAAAAACATTTGTTACAAATAAGGAAAACCTCTAATAAATCAGGTTACGCTTCAGTCTGAAACTCATGGAGAAACAGTATTTCTCCGGCATTCTTGTTCACAAGTCACCCTCTAAAATATTTTTCCCATTGTTAGATAAAATCCTAAACAAAACACCCACATACAAAATATACTTATTCCCAGAAGGAACAAACAGGGCATAGCCATGAGCAGATAAAATTAAAACAGCTTCTACAGTTTTGGATTTTCTTCACTTTGAACCAAATAAAATCCGTAACATTCGAGTTACTGATAGACTAACAATATTTAAGCTACAGAAGCCAAGAGTTCTTGCTACTGACACTGTTTGGAGATTTTCTATCAAAATGGCTTTTCATCAGAAAGCACATACTTTGTCAAATTAAAGCCATTTGTATGAGAGTGTCATTTGTGATGAATCTTTCTGATTTCATTTTTGCAATCAAAAGAGCAAGACATTTTAAGCCTCTTGAAATCAAATAGTTGAATTTAATCTGTTTTGAAACTTGAATTTACAGTAAAAAAGTTATCATTAAAATATTAAATGTCCAAAGCAGAATCTAAAAATTTAAATTTATCAAAGAAAGTATATCATTTGATTTAAAATAAACATAAAAGTTTCCTTTTGACTTCTGCAGTATCAGGACAGAATTTGGCTCTGTTTGGAACTCCTCTGAAAGTAAGAAAATCTACATGGGGTGGGAAAACTATTCTGTTTGGCACCAGCACAAGGAGAAGCACACACAGACTTCAGGTTACATACATACCATCCCTGTGACCTGGCTAGGACAACAGCCAAGTTTTTGCTCCCTGTTTGTTCAACATCTTGTGCAGTAGGAATCTATCTGTGACAGACATGCCTGTCTCCACACCAATTTATGACATGAAATGGTCTTTATACATTACACAGCAAGGACTGGATCCACAAGGACTGACACACAGTCATTGCTGCAATCCCTCTTCTCTTTTTTCCCTCTGATCACCATGAAAGCATGGAAACACTTCTAGATGCCTGCCAATTGACAACCCAGCAAGGAAGATCTGCCCTTCACAAATAAATAAGGAAAATCAGGACAGCCTTGCTAAATTATGTGCAAATGAAATCTAACTGCAAGTGTGCTGCAACACACCATCATCTCTATCCCAGCAACAGCTCCTGGTACAGAATGAGGTCAGCACACATTGCCCTGAAGCCATTAGGGCTTGGAGAGACACAGCTACTGTTCATACGCATGAGTTTCATCCTTTGCTGGAGGTTTTTCCACCACCATAAGGGGCAGAGGTGTCAGTGCAACATACTGGACAATTTTACTCAAGCTGCAGTCCAGCCCTTAGCTCTAGTTCCCATGATCTCCATCTATTTCAAGGGAGACAGCCAGCCTCAGAACAGGGGAAGACTAAGTTTGTCCTTAGGGGATGTTTGGAAGACCATCTAAGCAATTAAAAAGCTTTGCTGCTATTGAAATTAAGAGGATTAATGCACTTAAACTCTAGGGATCCATCAGTCCACTAGCAAACACTTTTTCCTGTCTGCCTGTAACTGATTTTGGCTGATGCACCCACGAGCAGCAGGACAGTGAGTTCACACAGAGGCAGTGGCTGCTTGGTGAGCAGAGGGGACATGTTTGCAAAGGCCACTCCAGGATACCTCAACACCATGAAATTTGCACTGATTTATTATGCAGTGGTGGGTGCAGCTCAATGCATTGTCTATGACAGACAACACTGACAAAGATCAGTACTTAAAGATAACTTTGTACTCAGGAGCCTAAATAACCACCCTGGTTTTCTTCACTGATTTCAGACTTTTTGCCTGAATGTGAAGGTAACGAACAGATTCTCAGCACTGAAAATCTCAATCAAAGACCAAAAAATGAGAAACCATGGTTTTAAATGGATTGCTTTCATGTAGTCTTACACTACTGGAAGCTACGTATACACAGAGCTTACTGCAAAGCCACAATGCAAATGCTTAGTATGAAATGGAAATGCATAGACAAATCAGAGATGAGGGAATCCTGTGGGAAATCAAGTCATATTGTAGCTATAAAAACCAGATGCACTATGGGAAGGTTTTCAATACATATGCACAGACCATGATAAACACTAGGCACACAAGGGCTGAGCAGATCATGCATGGCTCCTTCCCATACCCAGACCACCACATCAGGTAGCAAAATAGGGGTGCACATTCACCTTGCAAATGGCAATGTGATTTCAACCACCAGATTTTACCTGCAATTTGCTTTTGTTCAGTTGAAATGCTCTGTTTATGGCAAAACTCACAATTCCTGGGATCCTCTTAATGTAGATCAGAAAAATGAATGTCCCCCACTGTGTTTCTGTTGAATATTTGTTCCAGTGGCTGCTGCTTGCTCACTTGGGAAAGAGAGTCAGGGCAAGAAAATTACTGTGTGTTTTTTTTCAGATGGTTATTCCAAGGTCTCTGAGCATGCCCAAGCTCCCATAGCCTACTGGGTGTGCCCTCAAGGCACTTCCCTTCCCTCTGCCATTCACAGCAGTACACCTCTTTTAATTCTTCTGTGCATTATTGAAAGTCTCCAACCAAACAAATAATTTTGCGGAGTAGAATCACTACCCTTTAGTTAAAAAGAACTTCTCCCAGCCCTTACAGAAGCATGAGTAAAACATAGGCACAGAGACAGGAAAAACTGAAGTTCCTCCTGGAGGACAATATCCAGAGATGAATGAGTGCCCTTCACCGTCAAAGATCAGACATGGTGCTGCTCTTCCAATTACAGGGAAAAACTCTGTTGCCATAATGTATCTTTTTCCAGTATTTGTACACTTCTCTCTTTCCTTGCTAGTGAACTGAGATTAAGATACCAAAATGCCAAGTCACTAACAGGCCCAACCCAGACATCAGAGAAATAAAAATGAAATAAAACCTGACTGCACGCAGCTTTTAGGGATACTGTTTGTAGGAGATGCCTGCATTGTAGATATAAAAGTAGCCGAAGTAGCTGAAAGAATAAGCCCTCCCCAGCACTGCAGGCCTTGAATAAATCCCAGGCTGTCCTTGGGCACCAGGTGCTGCATGCTTTTTCCTTTTTTTCTTTCCTAAACTGGATCAGATGAAGAGTTTACTCAAAACACACCCCCCCAAAAAAAAAAAACAGACACCAAAATACAAATAATTAAGCCATTTAAAAAAATAAAATAATTAATAACTCATGGCTCGAGGTCTGACTTTGGAGGGAAAGATGGGCAAATGGTTCCCTCCTCTAAAGCCAGGCTGCCACCTCAGGCAAACCAGCGCCCGGCCACCCATGAGTCCTGGGATCAAGGGATCAAGCAAGCTGAAACAAGGCAGCTTAAAGGAGAAGCCCGGCTCCCAGAGAACATCTTTAGCCAAAACAATCCAGAGAAGTGCTGGGTTGGTGCTGGCCTTGCAGGGCAGAGTGTATGGCAAGGTGTTGATGGCAGGCACCTGTGTGAGAAAAGATGCAGCTCAGAGGGTCAGGAGGGTTCCAAAGGGTTCTTCTACAGCCCTTTATCAGTGCCTCAGGAAAAAATGCATCCAAGAAAGGGCAAAAGGCTGCAACCAGGAAGGAAGGTGGGCAAAAAAAATGTGAAAAACAGCCCTATAAGCATTGAGACAAGGGAAAAAGGAGGAAGGGAGGGAGGAGCTTAGGCACCATAACAGAGATCCCCTTGTGGCTCGTGGAGGAGAGACTCTAGACCTGGTCTGAGGCACATTTCTTGAAGGTGTGACTTATTAAATTAATCATTTTTGAAAGATGGGAAACAATCAAAAGGTTATTCCTGACAACTAAGCAAGCCTAAGTGCCTTGAAAATTAGTTGTTCAGCATCATCACTACCGTGAATAAACTTCACTTTGGATGTGAAATATGTCTGATGAGCATGGTTAAAAAAAGAGGGTTACTTTATGAAAGTGAACAAAAGAAGAATTTTCTGGGATTCCAGCAGCTGTTTGATAGGGCAACTGCTATCAGCTGGCGATTAAGAAGTGTAAAGGAGAGTAAATGCAGAAATAGGACAGGAGTTGCTAAATTCAACATAGCTTGACTTTCATGGACCTCTGTTAACTCAGCACAGCTCAAATCATGAAGAGAAACCATCAGCAACTACACAGAATAATTAGCAATAGACTGCCAAGGACTTCCAAAAGTATTTTACATATTAGATTAAAAGGAATTTTTGCATTTTCTCCTGATCCACATCACACATTTAGAGAGAGGCACACAGCTTTGCTATGAAGACATACAGCAAAAGGGCAAGCACCGCAATGCTCAGTGAGCTGTTTCAACAGTTAATTCACTCATTATTAAAATCTGCCCTTTCAGATTTCAGCCTTTGAGTCTTGTCACACCTTTATGTGCTCCACTGAAGAGCTCTTCAGCTAAAGAAAATATGGCTACATTCAGACTTTGATCAAATCACTTTTCAGCTTGCTTTTTGTCAAGCTGAAATGGCAGTTTCTGGGAAGATCGTATATCTTTCATTTTGAAGAGCAACCACAGAAAATGCAAGGTGTTATTCCAGGAGCAGCTTCACTGGGGCTCAATGCAGACCTTATCCTCTTGGCCCTATCTCTTTTAAAATACCCTCATATTTAGACAACAGTATCTTTTTCATGACAAATAATCACACTAAAAGCAAGAAGCTAGGCATTCTCCCAGTTGTCATAAGTTGCCAACTATTCCCCAGCTCTGCAGGTTGCATCCTGTGAATTCAGAGCACTGACAAGAAGGGGATTAACACAGACCAAAAAACATTACCCATTTACCCCTGCATCTGTCCCAGGGCATGAAAAGAAGAAAAAATATTGGAGAGGGGAAAAAGATAGAGCAGCATGTCCACGTTGAAAAACAAAGCCAGTATATCCACCACTAAAAGCAAAACAAGTCATCAGGTTTTTGCCTTGCTGCAGGTTTCCATAGCGAAGGATTGCTTAGCACTGTTTTTACAGGTGCTGAGAAAAGCAAGAGTTGGTGAAGGCTGCTGAAGTGCCTTTCAGTGTTAGAGCAAGTAAGGGCTTGGACTGAGTGTGCTCAGCACATCCACATTGCTCCCCGCCTCCTGCACTGGCAGGCAAATAGATAGCACCACTACGACGAAGAGACCAAACAATTAAAAATATTCAAATACACAATGCAATGAACTTCATTCACTTTAAATCACTGCTTCATTTAGTGTCTGGGGTTTTTTTTCCCTTGATTTTAACCCACTAACTCACTAATATTTTGCTTCAAAAATAACTAAAATGAAGGTTTCCCTCCTAGCTGTGGGTATGAAGGGAGGCACATACTGGAACTGTTTAATGTCCATTCAATTACAGTAAGTTGGTAAAAGTGCAGATAAAAGGAAATGATGCATAATTATTATCACCCTTAACACTATCTGTCATCACTCATGTGTGCTGGTGGGTATATTATTTATATTTGTTATATTCATATGTATATATGTGCACACAAACCTGGATAAAACCACCCCCAGACAGAAGATTCTTCAGGACAGAGTGTCTCTCTGCTCTGCAAGCTGCAGCCCCAGTGTCCCAACATGCTCTGAGCTTCTGGCTGCCCTTGTAAACTGCCCACCAGCACTCAGGGAAGGCAGCAGATGCAAAGCAACCCATGGGTCCCAGCCCCTCTGTCATCTGAGGGGGCAGAAGTGCTCTGTAAAGCAACATCAGGCCCAGAGACTTCTCTTTATAAGGGCAAAAATAATGGCTTAAATACATGATACCCAGCTCCTCCAGGGAAAGGTCTCATGTTTTATTCTACCCCCATGATGTCCCACAGCTGTGTCTTTGAACTAGACCTTTTTTCCATTGTTAAAAAGTTTTGACATTTTCTTTATTGAGCACTTGAGGTTTTATTTAAAAATATGAACCACCAAATTGTAAATCTTAACCAGGAACAAGAACCATCTGTGTATACTTATAAAGTACTCTGGCTAGAGATACGTTAATGATGGAATATGGCACACATGCAAATTCCTGCTTGGGATATATTTTTAAGTGTTCTTTTTCTACAGAGGATGCAAGTGACTAATTGCTTCTGTTCTTTAGGTGCTTGAAGTGGAAAGCAGACATTTCTGCTGTTCTGCCTCCATTCCTGGGTGCTAATCCCACACATGTACAATAAAGATAAAGCAATCCATGAATGGTCGAGACCTTGGCACAAAATCTCTCCCTCCTCCCTTGACCCCAGGCTTGATAATATCTGGACTAATTGCTGCCTGCATGTTTATGTCAAACTGTCCCAGATGTTTTATGATTTACTGTTTCAAAATGAAAATCAGTTTGAAAACATGTGAATGAATCCAAGGTTAATCACACTTCTGCTACCTACTCCAACATCCCTGACACACACCTTCAAAAACAGAGGCTCTGCCCGTATTCTGTCCCCATCCAACACCAAATTTAGGTGCCTAAAGAGTTACCTAGTTGGAATTTAAGCCACCAAAGTCTAACCATGATTCTGAAAAACCATCATGCTGATGTTGCCTAGACACAGCTCACCTAAATTCAACAGGCACCATGCTAGATTACTATAAAGTTTCCAGGTGCTGCAATCCTGCTCTGCATGCTGGAAAAACCGAGGCAGAGCCACTGCATTTCTGCTATCATGCAATCCTCATAACAGCCTCCAAACAAGGGGTGCCTCACCCACCTCTCTTGGGCTTGCTCCGAGGCCTCCTGTTTCCTGGGATTTCACAACAAATTCGGTGGGAGCTGTTGCTCAGAGGACAAAATGCAGTCCTTGTCCTGTTGTGGATGTGGATCCCTTCACTGAGCTATCCCAACACCCAGGAAGAGCAGCGTTGACCCTCCTTCCAAACAGTATAGCTGTGTGGGAAGAAATTAAAGATGCCTGTGGCCAGGAAGGTAACCAGAAAAATCTTGCGTTCCTCCTTCAATTCTATAAATAAGTGTATGCATTGGAAAATAATATATGACCCTTTCCAGCTCATTGGCTCCAGAAAAGTATTCTGAAAATTACTTTCACATATATTTACCCAATGGACCTGAATGATTGACATTAGCGTGTGAATATGCCTTATTAAAAGGTGCTTACACACAGGTTACTCAACCCAGATCCTTTTTTCACCTCTCTGAGCCATGTATGAAATACCATGTTCGTTATATATAAGTCTGGGGGACCCAGGTTATTTCTCCTATCTCCCACTAAAGAAAAAGGGCTGCTTTAAAAAGAACATAATAAAAAATTATTACAATTAGTGCTGCAGATGCTATGAACTGACCAAAGAAAGTCTGTCTGCAACTGAAGCTGAGGGATAAGCAAGCCTGGGATGACAATCTTTTAATAAGGTCTGTTGTGATAGAAGAAGGGGTAATGATTTCAAACTAAAAGAGGGGAGATTTAGACTAGATAATAAGGAAGAAGCTTTTAACAATGAGAGTGGTGAAACAGTGGAACAGGCTGCCCAGAGTGGTTGTGGATACCCCATCCCTGGAAACACTCAAGGTCAGGTTGGACAAGGCTCTGAACAGCCTGTTCTAATTGAAGATGTCCCTGCTAATTGCAGGGGGGGTGGACTAGATGATCTTTGGAGGTCCCTTCCAACCCAAACTATTGTATGATTCCATGATTCTTCTAACCCTCCGTATATTCCCACAGAGGGTGGAATCCCCCCTCCCAGGATGTGGAGACCACTTTGCAACATTTTTGAAAAGGCTCACTTTTCAGAGGGGTAAGAGAACCTTTCCATTGTCCTCATCCTCTGTGACAGGTCAACCCACCAGCTACATGAGTATGCATCTCTTTACATTGTGAGGGAAAGCAGCACCTGAGCGGCCTCGTGGAGAAGCGCCTTAATTGCTGGTAATGTAATAGCTCCACTTAGCATCCGCAAAGCAATTCAAAAATGGAATCAAATACTTTCTGGCTACACATTTAGGGAGCAGCCGGCTGTGTTGGCATGTTACACCATTACTTAACCACTGGGTCATATATCTGTGACTACAGATGGCTTTTACATCTGTGCCTCTTAGGGAGCATCTGATACCATCACCAAACCCTGGCCCACAGGGTGGGATGCATCCGTTCTGACCAGAAAGACTTTTTCCCTTAAATTGAACAACGTATCACCAAGGCACTAAAAGGTTTTTCTGTGGCCCCATTAGATCCATGGAAGCAGCATTCCTCATCTCCAGCATGTAAAGTACTACCTGGCTGTGATTCAGCCACAGCTCTGCTTTGCAAAGCACAAGAATTAGCAAATGAAATTACCTTTCCCCATTGATCTCTCACCAGCAGCCAAGGATACCCACACTGCTTCCCATGGGGTGCTTCTAGTGATGTTTCTTAATGATATTTTTTCACCAGTTCCCTTTCACCTGAGTCTTTTATTCCAGGCATCTCCGAGTCACCTGCAGTCTCCAGGGATGGCTGCAAAAACATCATCATGCAAGTATTTGCACTGTGAATCTGCTGGGCTTAACACTGACAGGGCTACAGCAGCTTAGCTGAAGGTAAGTCAGAAGACCAGCAAAAAGTTCTTTAGGCTACCTCAGTCAACACACCAGCAAAGTCAGTGATAGTCAAAAATATGAAAGCAGAATGGTCTTACAATCAGACCAATGGGGCATCCATTTATCAAGTATCAACATGAAAGTATTCATGCAATGGATCATGCTGGAGCCCAGGCACTCTGTGCCACAGAGAAGAAGTGTTACAAACTCATGGCCTTGGCTTATTGCACTTAATGCAAGCTTCAACAAATGGCTCAGTGGACACTTGTGGTCTTTCATCCCTATCCTCAACCAGAAGCCAAACATCCAAATGCCTCAACTTTACCAGAACTACTCATTGCTCAAATCTTTTCAGGCCTATGATTATATAATGAAAGATTGTTTTATTCAAGGAAAACAATGATGGATGAAAATTGTATAAAGCTTCTCAGGCCGTATTTCCTTATTTACATGCCCCCTCCATATAAGAGAAGCTATATATGGCAGCAAGTCTTTTCCAAAATCCATCCTACTTGTAGAATAGCCCTCCATATTATTACATGTTATAGAGGACTCAATGCGTAAAATGTGAACACTCATATGACACACTTCAGATTAACCAAAACAATTTATTTGGCTCAAAATGAAATTTTTCATTCCCTATTTGAGGACTGACTTTTCATCCTGCTGAAAGAATTTGCTCCCAAAATTAAAATCTAGCACATTTTGTCTTTATTTCCCAGTGTTCCCCTTGTTTCCATACACTTACTGAAAACATCTGTCTCCTTTCTTTCACCCAAAACAATTTCCAAAGCTCAGCACACATTTGCAAATAGAACACCAGCCCAAACCCCACTTTATAGCAAATATTTCCCTCACCCCAGCAATCCTGCTGCAGGAGTGACACAGAAGTCAGGAGGGTGGGATTTGCATTCTTCTCATATAAATATTTAACTGGCTTGGACCCCATTTGCCTGAAGAGTCAGGCCTTCTCCTTTAATTGATTACTCTCCTAACTTCTTATTAGTGCCAAAGATCATCTCCTTATCTTTAGAAAAGAAGTTGGAATAAACTTGGAAAAGAAGTACTTAGTGGAGAGAAAGAGGCTTTAGTGCTGAGAGCAACATTGGTTTGAAATATTCATTCTAAAGCAGGATGGGTAAGGAGAAAGCTCTTGATATTTGTTTAAAGCTGCCTACCAAATATTTTTTTTTCCTATCCATTCTTGAAATTATGAAGTCACAGAACCATAGAATCACAGACTTGTCTAGGTTGGAAGGGATGTTTAAGATCATCTAGTCCAACCATTGACGTAACTCTGATAAAAACAATCACTAAACCATGTCTCTAATCACTATGTCAACCAGTCTTTTAAATACCTCCAGTGATTCTGCCTCAACCACTTCCCTGGGCAGCCCATTCCAACACTTAATAAACCTTTCAGCATAAAATTTTTTCCTAATATCCAATCTGAACCTCCCCTGGCACAACTTGAGGCCATTTCCTCTTGTCCTATCACCTGCAACTTGAGAGAAGAGACCAACCCCTGCTTCTCTACAACCTCCTTTCAGGTAGTTGTGGAGAGCTATAAGGTCTCTCTTCAGCCTCTTTTCCTCTAGGCTGAACAACCCCAGCCTCCTCGGCCTTTTCTGATAAGACTTGTTCACCAAACCCTCATCAGTTTTGTTGGCCTTCTCTAAACCCACTCCAGCAATTGGCAGTCTCTCACATCAGCAATAGGTCCACACAAAAAAAAAAAAAAGTGGAAAGTCTAAAGACAGTGCAGGGGAAAGAAAAATACAGGCTGTTTTGGAAAGCCCTCAAAAGGGAGGCAAAGAAGGGATATTAATCTTCTTGTCCAAGGAGAGCAGGAGGTGAGGACTAGCGTAATAAAGAGGACAGAGAACGGGGAATTCTTTTTGCAGCCAAAGCATACAATTACACATCTCTTTCTTAGGGGCTTACCTGGCAGGACTGTCAACAGAGAATGAATTGACAGGAAAAGGTAGGTTTTCAAAGAAACTCATCTCCCAGTCCCTCCTGTTAATGCCAGTAGTGAGGCCCTCCTTTTGAGCATAAAGCTGCTGGATTTAGAGACTGCCTCCAGTCCTCCCCAAAGTAAGCCCTAATGAAACACAGATGATGCTAACTGTGTGGAGTTTTCAAGCCTGCTACTCTATTTGATTAAGGGTACTTATTTCTATTTCAGTATATCCCAACGTTGTAGCTGAACAAGTTCAAAGTAAAGGATCAGGCAAAGATGAAAATTACTCCATTTAGAAGTTAACATTTCTGACAATTTACCATAGTTAGAGATGTATTTAACCTGCCACTAGTGCTGAGGAGAGCAGCACCATAGCAAGAAAAGCTGGTTGTTTTAAAACCCTTTGTCTTGAAAAAAGCATTCTCAAATTCATCAGGTGGAACAATGTTTCTTGCTAAAGGAGGAAATAAATCCACACCCCAGAAATGAAAGACATGGAATGCACGCTCTGTGGCAAAACCCCATTCAGGTTAACGATTTGAACCCCATCATTAGAAAAGACAAGGTTATAGTTGCCATAGCGACTACAAATCAATTACTTTACACACAGCTATAACGATATTAAAGTAAACACGTCTACTGTCAAAACTACTCTGTAGCCTCATGGGGACTAAGTTAAAATTGTTGTGGACCCCAGAGCATGGTGGTAATGTAAATGCATTATTACATGATTTTTTTTTCTTAATTTTTTTTTGCTTTGCATTTCAATCTATTGAAGCCCCTCAGCACCGAAATGCAGTTGAATGGGAGGCAGTGAAATTCCTCCTCCCTAAAACCTGGCCAATTTGGCCTTACGAATAGCTACAGGGGACCCTAGCAATGGAAACTCAGGAAGGTAAGCCCAGATCTGCAAAAAAGACATCAACTTTCATCAGGCTCTACCATTGCTGGATGAATCTCTCTGTACCGCCCTTAAGGCTTAAGTATCTATGTAGGGATGACAAGCACCTCCAAAAAGTCAGCTGCAAGGGTGAACATGGCTCCTTTCTGCAGTGCACCTTTTATAGGATGCCATTTACAAATCCCAAATCCTCGGGAATATCCACTAGAGCCAACACATTTTCATGGACGTCCTAATGGCTCTTGGAAGCTGATTTCTACCAGAGTTAAGAGTTTCACTAAAGAAGCGTATTATGTTACGGCCCTAGTGCTTTTTCTCTTAATAAGTGTCCTTTGGGGGACAGCAATAGTGACAAAAATCCACATTTCTGAGCCAGGTGCACTCTGTTCAGTCCAAATGTGCCACTTTGAACTTCCCTGGGGCCAGAGAGGGGTGAGCTCAGACTCACACACGTAACATTATCATTTGCGATGGCATTCAGAAAGTCTGAAAGCTTATTGATTTGTTTCATAATCATATTGTACATCCTTAAGAGCCAAACAAGGGCCTGATTTAAATGATTGGCTTGACTTTTTTTTTCCTCTCCAGTTAAACTCAGCAAAGGGTGATAGCACTTACTTATTGCCATTAATGGGTACATGATTCACATTTGAGCTTTCAGGTCTTCTGCCCGACACAGGCAAATGTCACTCTTGTGCCTGAGAACCCACATAACCTGGTTTATTTCTTAATTTTTAAATGATTTTAATTTTTTTTCTTTAATTTTTCTGACTGCTGCAAGGGAACAGTCCTGTTTGCTTCAGCCCCCACC
>VZRU01003238.1:0-15763 GCA_013398155.1 Pedionomus torquatus | reverse complement strand
GGTGAAGGGGAAGGACGGCCTTGGGAGAGCCGCTGGCAGCGGGATAGAGATCCCTGCCTGTCCCCAGGGGGCTGTAGTCTCAGGACAAAGCCCCATTGCGGCACTTCTCAGGTCTGCTAGCGACTGAACGCTTCTGATGCTCTCCTGGAGCATCCGTGGTGCCCGGAGTAAACTCAGAAACAAAGACGGAGGAGCGTGGCTTTTTCTAATTATGCTCGTAAATCGTTTATATCTGATAATTAACCACACGAAGCTGCTGAGCGTTAACCGGAGCCTGAGCTGCACGTCACAGGCCCATCCGATAGCTGAAGGGCTTGCTGGTTGTGGGGAAACACCCCACAGGGCTCAGGGACAACCCTCCGAAGGAAACCGGTGGCTGTGGTTAGTTCCAGGGAGCTGATGTGACCAGGATTGGTTGTAGGGAGGGGGGAAAAAGGGTAGTTCTCTGTTGCATTGCTCTGTTGGACCATATGGATTTTTGCAGAGGCCACCAATGCCACAATAACAGCCATTTTGGGTTCCCTTGCCTTTTATGTTAAAAACGAAAATCCCAATCAAGGAGAAAGGCAGAAGTGAAAAAAAAAATAATCCCTGAAGCTGAAGTGGATTTGGTGCTGTCTGAATGTTGTATGTAAGTGTATTTTTGAAAAGCAGTTGTCTCCTGTGGCGAGGCTCGAGGGTAGGACACCTGAAAATTGACATGAGTGCATCTTTGAAAAAGCAGTTGTCTCCTGTCTCCTGGAGGGTAGGACACCTGAAAATTGACACGAGCGCTTCACAGAGCCTGGCCAGGTGCTCTGGGAGTTGTAGACAACTCCATCGTCGTGTTACAGTCACAGTTAAGGTACAGACAGTCACAGTCCTACAGTTTTCAGTAGGACGCTCAATAGAGAGAAATAAAAACCAGTTAGTGGGGATAATTGCTTTGACAATTGCATTTAAAATAGGCAATACAAAGTCTTAGATCAGAATGATTGTAAGGTAAGCGAATCTGAGTTATTAGGGTGAATACATTTAATTTTTTCTTTGATTTCATTATGACTGGATTGTGTGCGACAGGAAATGCACCAGAGTTTCATGAGTCCGAAAATGAAAGCAGCTCCTGGTGCGTGCTGGATGTACACACATGAATTTCATGTACTGCTGCTGCTTAGCAGCTCTGCTCTCTGATCCTGGCAGGCTCCAGGAGGAGCCAAAACCTAAATGTTCCCACCCAACGCGCAGTATGACAATCCATGGGTGAATTGGATTAAAAAAAAACAACACAAACCACATTTATTTAGTATTTAGATACTTTCTGGTATTTAGATGGCTGAAAGAACTTTGCTGTGAGGGTGGTGAGACCCTGGCCCAGGTTGCCAGGAGAAGCTGTGGCTGCCCCATCCCTGGAGGGTTTCTAGCTTAAGCGAGCTAGAATTATAGGCTTTTGGNTACTTTCTGGTATTTAGATGGCTGAAAGAACTTTGCTGTGAGGGTGGTGAGACCCTGGCCCAGGTTGCCAGGAGAAGCTGTGGCTGCCCCATCCCTGGAGGGGTTCGAGCTTAAGCGAGCTAGAATTATAGGCTTTTGGGGTTCTTTTTTCTGTTAGGTTTTTTTTTTTGTTTTGGTTTTCTCTAACATTTTCTTGCTGTTTAAAAAGATATAAATAGCTGTTTGTCTTGGGTCTCTTATGCAAATAATCCAGTTAGGTGGAAAAGGAGAATCAGCTGGGTGAGTGTGTGTCTTTCTGCCCTGTTATTAAAGGGTTAAAGAGTTCTTTTTCCTGATTATTTTTTTCTTTTTCTAGAATGGATGAGAAGTATTAACAGGAGCGTATTAAAATGTGGTAAAAAATGAGGAATATCCAAAATTGCAAGAGTGTAGGAAGGAAACCTTTGTGCTGTCAAATGCGTGATCGTTAAAAAGACAGAGCCTTTAAGGCGTGACAGGGAAAGAGGAACTGAGAGGAGGGGGTTGCCGTTCCATCCGTCTCAGAGTTGTGCAGCCCCAGCTCAAAAATGACCTGGAGCTCAATAAAACCCTACGGAGAGGGAGAGCAGAGAGGAGCAGAGTTATGGGATGCCTCGGTACAAGAGGTGGCCAAGCAGAGGAGCATAAATAGGTGGCAGCGTGTGGAGTCTGCAAGGTCGTATGTGGTTTGGAGAATGTGTACGTGTGATACATTATTTCTGTACACTGGAAAAACGTAGATCGGCATCGAAGGACATCACCAGCCTGAAGAGCCGTCGGAGACAGCTTGGATGTACCCAGTTTCAGACTGGGGGGCTGGCTGGGAAGGGCTCGCTCTGTGTGGGATTATCTGGGGGCACAACACTGGTTCCTGCCATGGACCCCAAAGTCAGTCCTTCTGTTCTCAAAGTCCTGGTTCTGTTGTTTTGTCAGCAGCTGAGGACAGGTACCTCCGTCCCGTTAGCTGAGCTGTCTGGTGAGTCTTCCCAGTAAACGTGGGTGCAGAAACCCCCTCTTGTGTCGGGCAGCACTGAAGCCCTCAAAAAGCAGGGTTCTGTTTCAATATACATCAATTTCATGTTCCCTGGAATTTAGGCAATTATATTTTTAAAAGGTGAAACCTTCAGCTCTTCTGCAGCCCTGGAGTATTTGAGTTTTGCTCTTGAGCTTCGGGTTTCTCGCTCTCTGAAAGACTCGCTCAGGACACGGAGGTTTAAGTTCTTTCTGGAGGAAATGCTTGTTTAATATTATTTTAGCAGGAGGAAAACAAAACCCCGCAAACCACCGAGTTTGTCTTGAGTGAGTGAGATGTGTTGTTTGGTGAGAGCAGAGGGGCCTGTCTGTCTGTCTGCCTGCCTGTCTGTCTGTCTGCTCTGCTGAAAGCCCCTCGGGACTGCTGCAGCAGCGCTATTTCTGGATTGCTGAACAAGACACTGAGTTTATGCCAAAGGAGGCAAAGTTTCTGTGGTCCTCTCTCTCTGCTGGCTAACAGCTCCTGAAGGGGGCTGGTTAGGGTGTGGGTCTCATCCATCAGAAACCTGGCAGCAGAGCAGATGCTAAGAAAAGAAGCCGAGGGAAGGGCTGCAGCTTCATACCTACGGAGGAAAACACAGGAAGAGAGACCTTGAAGAAGATCCGGAGGAAAATGGGCTTTGCTTGTTTCCTGAACCGTGAAACTCTGTGGTTTTTTTTTTTTTTTTTGAGCTAAACCTTAATATGGGCATTAGGACAGATCATAAATCACTCTAATTTTTGCGAGTGCTTCATGCTACGGGCATAAATCAGGGCAAACCACTGCAGTGGCCTTTGATACAACTCTAGCAGCGGTGGTGTGTAAATGCTGCTGCTGCTGTCAGACAGGGTGTTGCCGTAATTTGGCGTGTGCTGCACCGATCCCGGTCTAAATTGCAAACAGCAAGTTCATAGTCAGAGTAGAAATATTGGTTCATGGGCAGATGGAAGTTTTCTCCTGCTGAGCCCAAGTTAATTCCTTTGTGCCCTTCCCGTGCTGGAGATGTACGTGAGGGAGAGTTGATTCCAGGGGGATTTTGGGCCGGAGGGTGATCTCGGGGCTGCTCAGGGTATGTTACGTACCGCCCAGGCAGCACGTATGTACAGACTTCACCTGTCCTATCTGAGGAGACTTCTTGGGCATTAAGTGATTTGTTTTTTCTTTTAAATTATTTTTGTAATGTTCAGACTAATTAGATGTCTAAAAATGGTCAGCACAGCAAAAATGGTGTAATGCAAACCTATTTTTTTTTTGTTATTAAATCTCTGGGTTTTTAAAAAATGAACCTCCTTGAAAAGGAAGTAAAAGCTCAACTCCGTGGTTGGAAACATGATGTTGTCTGGAGTATCTGCTGGTGGTGTTTGGTTTCCCCTCAGCACTAATGTCCCCCCACCCCGACACCCGTCCCGAGTGACATTTGTTTGGGGCTGAAATGGAGCTGAGAGACAGAATCACACAGTGATGGTTGGAAGGGACCCCTCGAGATCATCGAGATATTAGGAAAAAATTCTTTCCTGTGAGGGTGGTGAGGCACTGGAACAGGCTGCCCAGGGAAGCTGTGGCTGCCCCATCCCTGGAAATATTTAAGGCCAGGCTGGATGGGGCTTGGAGCAACCTGGTGTGGTGGGAGGTGTCCCTGCCCAGGGCAGGGGGGTTGGAACACGATGATCTTCAAGGTCCTTTCCAGCTCTAACCATTCTGTGATTCATTCTATCAGACAGGCCTGAGTGGGCTTCTGGAGTTGGGGTGTAATAACACTACGAAGGGAACACTGTGAGAACACCCTGGCTCATTAACCAGTTATTTTTTTTTACTTTGCCGTTGTAAATGACTGACTTTTTTTTTTTTAANGCTGTTGTAAATGACTGACTTTTTTTTTTAATTTTCTCCCTGTTCCAGATCGACTATACGGGAACGGAGCCTTCTAGCCCTTGCAACAAGTGTCTGAACGTCTCCTGGGACAGCTCACCCCCTTGTACTTGCACCATCAACTTCACGCTGGAGCATTCATTTGAGGTACCTGCCCTGTGCGCGGGGGGAATCGCAGTACTTGATAGGCTCCGTTTCATAGCTCAGAGCAAAGCTGGAGCAATTCAGTCCTAGTTTTTTTTTTTTTTCTATTTTAAAGGATTATTTCTAGCGTTCCTATGAACTTGCCTCTGATTTTTATGTGCCTGTTCAGTAGCAGGGCTGAGATGGTTCTTAATGCTTCTGTTTAACTGGAAATGCCCAAATTAAATGGGATGTGAGTGTTTCATGCATTTAGATTTAGTGTTTGTGTGATAGAGCTGGTGAGTAGATCACAGCATCCCAGAATGCTGTGGGGTTGGAAGGGGCCTCTGGAGATCATCCAGTCCAACCCCCTGCCAGAGCAGGTCCCACAGGAACGTGTCCAAGAGAGTTTGGAATGTCTCTAGAGATGAAGACTCCACCACCTCTCTGGGCAGCCTCTGCCAGGGCTCTGCCACCCTCAAAGTCAAGAAGTTCCTCCTCATGTTTAGATGGAACTTCTTATGTTCCAGTTTGTGCCCATTCCCTCTTGTCCTGTCAAGAAATCGGCTCTTCCTGCACTATTTACAGAAATTCAGTTCAACAAGAACTGGGAACAGAGTTTAAGAAGCAAAAACTAAAGCATTGTGGTACTTGGTGCGTTGGTGTGTTTTATCGACCTGTTCTTTGCGTGAATGAAAACCCCTCTTGCTGTAACTTCCTTCTTGCAGAGCAACGTATTCATGTATTACGGACTCTCCAACTTCTACCAAAACCATCGCCGTTACGTGAAATCTCGGGACGACAGCCAGCTCAACGGAGATAACGCCTCGCTGCTTGTAGGTATTTATGCTTGAATAGTAACACACGGCCCACTTCTGACTTGTTGCGTAAATCACCGCCTAGCAGAGCAGGTAGCTCAGCGGTAGTGAGGTACTAGGCATTTTGCATGATGGAAAACAACCGTAAGGAATTAGAATCATAGAATCCTCCAGGCCAGAAGGGACCTCCAAAGGTCATCTAGTCCCACCTCCCCGCAGTCACAGGGACACCCCCAACTAGCCCAGGTTGCCCAGGGCATCATCCAGCCTCACCTTGAATATCTCCAGGGAAGGGGCCTCAGCCACCTCCCTGGGCAACCCGTTCCAGTGCTCAACCACCCTCAGTGTAAAGAATTTTTTTCTAATATTCAACTTAAATCTACCCTTCTCCAATGTCAGTCCATAATTAGTATTTTCATTATAGACAATAACTGTAAAATGCTGTAAAATTTCCTGTCAGTCTTTCCATGAGTTGGATCCCTTCTCAAATCTGAACAGTCTGTTGTTTATTGTTGAGCTTGTTATCTTCAGTCAGTAGGATCAACCTAGGGAAAATTTCTGCCCGAAATTTTCAATTTTCAGGATAAGCTACAACCCACTTCCCTAGTGCTGGGTTTGGGTGTTGTAGCAAAATGCGTCCGGTTATGGTGACTCTGGTTCAGTATCGAACATCAGTGATGCTGGAACACATCAGTCCTGTTGGAGACACTGTGTTACGTTCTGGGCCAGAGCTCTCCTCTTCCTCCTTTTTCTGAGGAGTGGGAATAGGGTTGAGTTCCTGCTCCAGCAGGAGCCATTCTCCCTTTTTGCCTGTAAGCTTTAGAAAAGGGGAGAGTTGTTCAGGAGGCTCCATCCAGTGACAGACAGGGTTTGGTAGCACTTTCTGTGCTTTCATTTTTGTCATGCTCTTGGAGTCCTGACAACCTTTTGCATTTTAAGTTGTCCTTGGCTTCTTATTAGAGTCTATTATTGGAGTCAATTTTCTATAGAATTGATGCAAACTTAAAAAAAAAAAAGCCTTTAATGAAAAAATCATTAAGTACCTCATGTTGGAAAACTGTTTCTATTAAAAGATAAAAGAAAAGAAATTGTAATGGCTTCCAAGAAAAGCCTTATTTTTAGTGTGACCGTGATGGGATACCGAGTTTATTCATGTTTTATTTAGATTTTATTCCTGCTTGTAAAAGAAGAATCAGTCGTGCTAAGTAGTACTCCACGCTGAAGTGTTTGTAGATGTCCTGACCTGTGCAAAGATCACTTTGTGGCACGTTTAAGGTGTGCGTGTTACAGAGGTAGCGTAGTAAGAAACCAGCTTGGTTGGGTAAACCAGCCCAGACTCATCTGCCTCTTTCCTTTGCGGCTGCCAGAACCCCAGTAAGGAGTGTGAGCCGTACCGCACGAACGAGGACAAGCCCATCGCTCCCTGCGGAGCCATCGCCAACAGCATGTTCAACGGTACGGTAACGAGTTAACCTCCCCCTGAGGGGGTTGCGTCGTGTCGCAAAGTAGTCGGAGCAAACGCAATTTTTTGTTTTGAATTAACGCGTTTTCGTTGTTCAGCGTGAAAGAAATGGCATGCGTTGTGCTGCTCTTGCCTGTCTCCAAATTGCCATCACAAATTAATTTGAAAGCCTACAAAGGATGGAAATAGGATGGACATATAGATATCTTATATGAATAATACACCGCTATTGAATATGCGTTGACTCTTACAGAACGGCCTGTGACCGTGGCAGGAAGGGAACAAACGCCTCATCCACTTGTTTTTGTTTTGTTTCCCCTGGTGGTTGTGGTTCGAGTGCCCATCAAGATCATCTGTCTGGTGAAAGTTTCAGCGGCTGGTTCTCTAATTTGATTTTTCTCCCTAGATACGCTGGAGTTGTACCGCATCGATAACGACACCAGGACTCCTATTACTTTGATTAAAAAGGGCATTGCCTGGTGGACAGATAAAAATGTCAAGTTCAGGAATCCTACAGGAGATGGGAATAACTTAACTGCGCTTTTCCAAGGTAAAATAGAAGAGGGGATGTTTTAAGAATGACAAAACGCTTAGAACTCACTGGAACCACAGTGTGTTTGATCTCACTGACAACGTTTTGCTGAAGGCACTAATTAAAATGTGGTGGTTTCCTGAAGAAACCCCAGCGAAGGACCACCCTGCTACGCAGAGAGATGGTCTTGAAGGAATGAAAGCTGCAAACTTCACATGAAACTGTTTGGTCTTTTACCTTTACCGTAACCAGTAATTTATTTTTTTTTCTTTAAATTTCTGGTTTTTGTTTTTTTTTTTTCCCACTTTGAATCCTGAGAACACGTGCCCTGCTGTTGTGGTCTAACCCCGGCTGGCAACTAAACACCAGGGAGCTGCTCCCAACCTCTGCCTCCCCCCGCTGGGGTGGGGAGGAGAATCAAACTGTAAGAGTGAGAAAACTTACAGCTTGAGATAAAGACAGCTTAATAAATAAAGGCAGTCTGAGGGGCAGAAAAGACCTTGATGCCGTGTAAGCGCCGCTCAGCGATTAAGAAAACATTGCTGTGTCATCAGCGTGTTTTCAGGATAAACCCAAACCGCAGCGGGATGCAGGGTGCTGTGGAGACATTTAACTCTGTCCCATCCAAACCCAGTACAACTCTCATAATGCTTGGATTTAACTTGAAAAGAACCCCTGCAGCTGTTCATTCAAACTCTTCATAGGGAGTTTTCATGAAATGTTTCTCCTGCCAGATTCTGCAAAGTTTTTCAAAATACCTGATTATTTTGGGTTTTTTTTTTTGGGGATTAGAAGGGACCGGTGTCTCTCGTTAGGTTAAACACAGTTTGGTAAATCAAAGGTTTTCTTTGGCTACCAGCGTGTGAAAATACTCTTCCTCGGGGCTCCAAGCTGTGTGTTCATGCAAGGTGTGTAATCGTTTTGGGTTTAACCTGCTGGGGTTTTCTTGCTTAGTCACAGCCAAACTGCGCGTTACCAGAGTGACGCTGCCCTGGGGAAAGCGGCCGCCTTACCCTGGTACAGCCTGGAACTGTATTGCCCCTAAAATTAGTGACGTATGGCATCATCTGAAACACTGTGCATCGCTTTATTTGCTCCTGGTGACGGATGCGGTAGTCAAAGTCCAAGCAGCTGAGGGGAGGAGCTCTTGTCACACTGGAGAAGGTTGAGTAATGTTTGGAGACAGGACTTCCTGGTGATAGAAACCTCCAGGGGAGGCAGATTCGTTTGAATAAATGGGCAGTGCTGCCACGAGAATACATGGATATGTGCTACTACTGAAGCTTTTGAACAGCCCAGTGTCTTGTAGATATGAAAGTTTTTTGGTTTTTGTTTTTTTTTTTTGTAATATTAGAATGATAATATAACAGCCAGCAGTGTGCCCAGGTGGCCAAGAAGGCCACCAGCATCCTGGCCTGTGTCAGGAACAGGATGACCAGAGGGATGGGGACAGTGATGGTGCCCCTGGACTGGGAACTGGTGAGGCCCCACCTCGAGGGCTGGGTCCAGTTTTGGGCCCCTCACCACAAAAAAGACCTTGAGCGTGTCTAGAGAAGGGCAACAGAGCTGGTGAGGGGTCTGGATCACAAGTCTTGTGAGGAGAAGCTGAGGGAGCTGGGGGGGTTCAGCCTGGAGAAGAGGAGGCTGAGGGGAGACCTTCTGGCTCTCTCCAACTCCCTGAAAGGAGGGGGTAGCCAGGGGAGGTGGGTCTCTTCTCCCAAGGAACAGGCCGTGGGACAAGAGGGAACAGCCTCAAGGTGCACCAGGGGAGGTTCAGATTGGAGATGAGGAAAAATGTTTCCCCTGAAAGGGTTTTTAAGGCTTGGAATGGGCTGCCCAGGGAAGGGGTTGAATCACCATCCCTGGAGGGATTTAAAAGCTGGGTTGACGTAGTGCTTAGAGACATGGTTTGGTGATGGTTTTTATCAGAGTTAAGTTGATGTTTAGACTCCATGATCTTAAAGGTCCCTTCCAAACTGGGCAGTTCTATGATCCTGTAAATTTTGATGAGCATGTGTGTTACCTGGTCCCGTGTCTGAGATGCTGCACGGTCGTTGTGCTTCTTTAATGCCAGGGACAACCAAACCCGTGAACTGGCCCAAGCCCGTGTACATGCTGGACTCGGAGCCCGACAACAACGGCTTTATCAACGAAGACTTCATCGTGTGGATGCGCACCGCCGCTCTGCCCACCTTCCGCAAGCTCTACCGTCTCATCGAGAGGAAGAACAACTTGCAGCCTACCTTACAGGCTGGAAAATACTCCCTGGATATTGCATACAGTATCCTTTGTTTAAAAAAAACACCACCACCACCTCTGAAAGCTGGCTGACACGGGCATATCTTTACGCAAGTTCAAATTGAACGAGCTTTATTTTTTACCACCTCTAATAATAAAAAGGATATTGAACTGTGGGAGTGAGAATCCGGTAGAATATTAGCCATCTTTTACTTCTGTGCAGGTTTTTGTTGAACTGGTATCTGTGTAGCAAGAGGAAAATCAGCTTGCTTGGGTGCTGCAGAGGAACTGAGGGATGTGTAGGGAAAGGGAAGGACAGAGGTGGTTGGTAGCCCAAAAATTGGAGAACTTGAACATCACGATGCAACAAAAATATGGAATCAATGACTTTAGAGGCCAGAAGAACGCTAGAGCTGATGCTCAGGTGGAGACCTGTCATTCTGCTTTGGACAGACTAGAAACAGGAGGGAGGAGAGCAGGAGACCGGAGGAGGAGGGTTGGCATAGCTACTGAATTCTTAAAGTTCGAAAGCGCTTCATTATCATTTAAAAATAGCTTCTGCAGTATTTCCTTCTGCTCCAGAACAGTGGGGAGTGTGTATAAAATTGAGCATATGGAAAAATGTTGTACTAAAACGTATTCAAGAATTATAATTTAGATTCTACTCATTTTATTGAAGCTGCTTTCAAAAACACACAAAATGATGCATTTGCTCCGCCCTTAAAAATGAGCTGACATCTCCTGGCGGCGCGGTTTTATTGGGACAGGTGACAGTGCCCAGATTAGTTTTAGCCTAAAGAACAGCTAAATGTTTTGTATTTGCTCTATAAAATAATCAAAGGCAGCAGTTTGTGTTTGAAACCTGAATGAAAATGACCCGAAACTTGCACGTGCCTGGCCCAAAGCTAAACCTGGAAACGCGCTTCTTGTTTTCCTAAATGTCTTTCAGATTATCCTGTACACAGTTTTGACGGCCGAAAAAGAATGATCCTGAGCACCATCTCGTGGATGGGAGGCAAAAACCCCTTCCTGGGAATCGCGTACATCACCGTGGGGTCCATATGCTTCTTCTTAGGGGTTGTGTTGCTGATCATCCATCACAAATACGGAAATCGAAACACTAGCGCAGACATTCCCAATTAATCTTGCGTTCTCAAACCAAACGTACTGCATGTGCATCGAGGCCAGTCCAGAACCCACCCAGTTTTTGAAAGATAAAGCTCTGCTTCTCTCACTTCTGAGGCTGGGTCCGTAGTTTTGATCTAAAGCTCCCCTCTCCCGTACTGTGGATTAACTCCTGAGAATGACGGGTGTACAATTAGCTGTATTGATTGTATCTCTGCCTCTGTCGGAACTGATTTTGCTGATATTTGCCTCTAACTAGGCAGGCCACGCGATGCGTAAAGCTCCTGTTCCCGTGATGCATCTGCTGCTTGTTCCTGTGCTGTGTGATGTGTAGATTGTGCGGAGAAAAGACTGATAGAAGATGCTGTAAACTGCTCACTTCCCGAAATTCAGGTGTCGGTGTTGTTGACAGGAAAAGTCAAGTCTTAAATGTTTGGGGTTTTTTTGTTTCAGGTTTTTTTTTTTCCAGTTTACTGTCTCGTGTGCATGAGCTCTTCTGTTTCTTGCTGAGATTTTAATATATTTATATATAAGTTGTTAAATATTTTTCCTGTGTCCTTCCCACCTCTGTTCTGTTAAAGGATGGAAGCGGGGTGTAAATGTCAGCACTTGGGATTCTCTCTGTATTTACAATTCATGTGCCCGGCCAGTAAACTACCATCCTATGAAGACAGCAGAAACCCTGTTTGTTAATTACTTGCCCCGCTCCCTTAGAAGTTTGTTCTAAATTGGGAAATGTTTGTTGCAGGTAGAATTCCCCAGTTTTTCTTTGCTTTAAGTCATATGCAATACGAGTTCATCTGTTGTGCTGGCTGGTTTTGCTTCTTACGAGCAGCTCCAAGTGTTAAGAAGAACCTAAAATTTGTTTTTTTTTTTTTTTTGTCTTCACAAATTCGGGTGTATTCCCTGGAGGAGTTTCCTAATTCTCTTGAGGTGGATGTATTCTGTGCAGGTTTTGTGGTAAAGGAATCGTCAGATGCTTTTTCCTTGTTTGGGGCGAAACCACATTAGTTGTTTTGTGGCGTTAAGATTGTAAACGATAGACCTTGAAAAGCTGAGAGGGCAGAACCTTTCACTGAAACGCAGGTTGAGCTTGCTGTGGAACTTCAGTGAAATCTTCAGAGAAGTAGAAGCAGCGTGTGGGTTGGGGTCTTAAACAACAGGAGGGTTCACTTTTAGGTTAATTAAAAGTTAAGCGCAACCTGTAAAATACTACTTTTCAGTGACTTTTTTTCTTTAGGTGATGCACAGAAATTATAATGTATATGGTGGAGATCACTTTATATGCAACTAGCTTGATAAAACGTGGTGTATATTAAAGAAGACCAAGTACCTTCTGCAAAGTCTTTAATAAGAGATTTTTATTTTGTTCTTGAATGCACATTTATTTTCATTTATTCTTAGTAAGCATGGATGTATAGCAAGCGAGTTGTATTCCTGGGATTGCCTATTTGTTACAAAAAGTTGTTTATTCCTGGTCCAACAGCTTAATCTATAGCCAGCTTGAAGCAACGCTATTAATTTATCACATAAAGACTGGTTTTACTGAATTACTTGTGTCACCTTGTTAAGTTGGCAGTGGAAGCATGTAAGTCTGTACAAGATACGGAAGGAGGCAGCGTTTCCCGAGCGCCAGCTTTCTGTAACTGCGTGGAATCCTTTGTCTGCACAGTGCAAGGGCTTTAAATAGGTTTTAGTTGGATTTGAAGGTTTTGTTTAAAACGTGGCATTCCTGTTGCTGGAATTCCAGAGTTAAGGGTATGCGCCTCTGTGTGCTGCGCGGCAGAAGACGCGCACAGGAGGTTAAACTGGCTTTTGTCTGTGGAGTCGCTGCTGGTCCAGAGTACAGGGAGCGAGTAAAGGGGTGGCTGCCAATTGCTGGTTATTAAAATACTTTATTTTTTAAGCTTTGTGTTTGTCACTCGAATTGCAAATACGTTCTGCTCCCTTCATAATCCCTATCGTTTTCCAGCAAGGAAATGTTGCCTCTTTTAGGCTGTGTTTAAAATTAAAAGCCAAGTATTTTTCTGTCTTTACCTTAAAATATTTTTCAGTGCCTTACATTTTTTTTTTCACTGACGATGGCTGTCAGTGCTTCTTTGCTCTTCTTAATGAAGTGCACCAGGATGAGAATTGCTGCCTGGTTTCTGTTACAATTAAGCTTTTTCTTAGAGGCTGTAGCAGTAAATATTTGCTGGGCAGTGCACCCGAGGAGCTCAAACTGCTTGTAGGAGCTTAAAATATTAGGTCAGATTTGTAAACTCTTCCTTCATTTGTGCTCGTTTGTCTTGATATCACGTTGGTAACCGTGGAGAACCTGGGATTTTATCTTTCTGACAAGTTGCCAGTGGTTCAGAGCTGAAGCCAGGGTGTCTCTGTGTGACGCTCAAGGGCAGTGTCACTCTCCTGCCATTTGGTGTCATCTGCTGGGTTTGGGTTTGTCCCCCTGTGACCCAGCTGCTCAGAGCATCCTTCGGGGGTGTTTGCTGCGGGGATTCAGGAGCACCCAGAGCAGAGCCTCTGCTCTCCCAGTGCCGGCTGGACGCTTCCCGAGTCCCACCCAGTGCAGGCAGAGCCCAGTCCCTGAGAGGTGAGGAGTTTTCTGGAGGCTGCTGGTGTTAACGAGGGTCTGCTTATAAAGGCTTTCCCAGAGAGAGGAATTTGGGAAACGAGGATCTGTCCCTGTCTTATATGAGATCTCTCCAAACACTTTCACTTTTGAGAGACCCAACTTCTTTCTGGTTTATTGTGAAAAATCCACATCGCTGTAACGAAGCAGATTGTCACCTTGTCACGCTGGGTGGTTTGTTTCTTTTTAATTGCATCAGGCTGTTTGGGGAGCTGTTGGCTGTGCTTCGCTGAGCCACGGGGAACAGTCACCAGCTTTGAAGTGGAATGTGAAGCATCCTTCACAGTCTTTGCCTCCCAGGGTCACTCTGAGACTGAGGTAGAGCAAGTGTCTGGTGGAAAAAATGTGACTAAATCTAAAGCAGAATGTACCTACAGTTACTCAAAAAACCCCCAAAAGTTGCTGATTAGAATGCAACCTGGGAAAACAGAGTAAGGTAACCACGGAGTAATCTGGGAGTTCCACAAATGATTCCAGTCTTCCAAACTGATGAGATGTGAATATGGTTTCTGATCTTGCTTGAAAAATTGCGATCTGCCCTTGATACTACAACAGCAGTCTTGGTTCTTATGGAGGTTTGGTATTTGTGTTACCCGGGGGTGGTCCCTGTAACTGAACTAACCAGCTGTGGTGAGCTGGGAACGAAGAGGGCAACTGCACAAAGGCCTTCAGGAAGGTTGACGGTGTCACTCTTAAAATCAGGCCAGTCCCATGAGGGTTTTGTACTGACTTAGTCACTGAGTTTAAAAAAAACCCCAAACAACAGCAAAAAACAACCCCACAAAACCAAGCACAAAAACCCCCAAAATGTTCCGCCTGAAATACTTGTCTGGCTTGAGGAGCCTGCCAGAAATTCACACTTCCAAAGCAGGAGAAAAAACCTGAATACCTAATCCAATGTAATTCCTGCTCTCTTGGCAGCGTGGCCGGTTCATGGAAGAGGCTGCTTCCAGCAGTGTGAGAACAGACTCTGAGGTAGGAAGCCCAGCTGCAAAAAGGTGGGGTTTTTGGTAGTATTACTAAATTTTACTTCGATCAGCAGAAGTATTTTAACATGAAAATACCCTAGGCGCTAGCTCACGGAATCTGATCACCGTAGTGCCTGCTCTGCCCAAATGCAAAGTCTAATCTTACTTGACAGTTTCAATTAAGACCAAAGTCCGTTACGAAATGGCCTGATAAGAATTAGCAGGGCCTGATATGACCCGAGTCTCAAATAAGCAACCCGTAAGCCTGGGCCCAGCCCAAACCTGCTGACCCTGCGCTTGAGAATAAAGCCACGCTGTCCATCGGGCGAGTTACAGCGGTTCCTGCTAGGAAGGCTGAAATGGGAAAATGCTCTCTTGTTTCCTGTTGGGAATGAGATAACAGAGGAATAAAAGCGCGAGTCAGTGATTAGTGAAGCTGAAAAAGTTCTAGCGCTGTTTCAGTGTGTTGCACAGCTCAAAAGAGCTTGGAAAATGGTTAACGCTAAGAATAGTGTGTTTTTTCTCTCTTCGTGCCAACCTTAGCTTTTAACCGAGTTACTCGATCACTTGCTTTGCAAGAAAGAAAAACTGAACTGGTGGGCAGGCAGGACTTGGGAGGAGGTTTAAAAATGATGTGTAACCCACACGCTGAGCTTCACCGCTGTCCTGTTGTAAAGTGTATTTTGACAGACAGTAGCGCTGAAAATCAGATCCAGATGTAACCAGGAAACGGTCCCCACAGCAGAAATCGAGCAGTAACAGTTTTTCTGGGGATTATGATCCTTTTACCGGTGTCTAAATACAACCGAGTACATAAAAGTCAGAATAAAAATATTATACGTGCTCCTGAGATGAAAGATTGCGAGAGGAATGAATGGAAATCAGTCGTGCAGTGACCTGTTATTCTGTAATAGCACTGCCGGAGTGTTCAAAAATTACTTGTTAAATAATGCATCCAATTTCCTCCTTTCTTACACCGTATTTCTCTCTGACTGCCCTTCCCAAATGGGATTTTTAGTATTGTGCTCCACTAAGACTATACCTGTATATGCTTCCCCATCTTTGTGTGGTTTTCGGTGTCCTGCTGGGGCAGCTCATCAGACTGAGAAGCGCTGTGCTGTGAGATACCGTCCTCGTGATTTCCATATCGAGACGGGGCGCTCATTTGTTGTGTTTGACACCCCTTACTCCATCGTGAGGTTTGGCACCAGCGCAAAAGCGGTGTAAGACTAAAAAAACCCTGTGTCCTGCAACCACAGCAAAGCTGGGAATCAGTGTTCCTGACAGCGCTGTACTTGGTGGAAGGTTGAAGCAGGAGAAGACGCAATTACGGGGCTGGATCTGCAATGCAGGAAAAAAACCCACAGGCTTCTCGAGAGCGCTGTGTTCTGGACGGGCAAAGATTCTTCTTTTAGTATCGAATAGGCCTGCGATACTGGTCTGGCATCGCTTCGCTCTCTGTAATTACATATTGTGAAACATGAAGCTGAAGTTGAGTTTTTTCTCCCATGCAGATTACTTGGTGTAAAATCATAGAA
>VZRU01003237.1:39302-60421 GCA_013398155.1 Pedionomus torquatus | reverse complement strand
GCAACTGGGAATGCTTTTCTCGTTCTGGACCCGAGGGGCTGTGCACAGATGGCTAAAGCTGGGGAAGGAGTGCTGGGCTGAAGGGGCTGGCAATGCTGCTGAGGAGAGCCAGAGCCCCCCTTGGTTTGGCTTCGAGCTTTCCTTTATGGAACCCCTGCAGCCAGTCTCTGCCACAGCAGCACTGAGTTGGGATACCAGGAGTGATCATAGAATCACAGAATGGTTAGAGTTGGAAGGGACCTTGAAGTCCATTGAGTTCCAGCCATGCCATGGGCAGGGACACCTCCCACTAGAGCAGGTTGCTCAAAGCCCCATCCAGCCTGGCCTTAAATACTTCCAGGGATGGGGCATTCTTTCCTGTGAGGCACTGGAACAGGTTGCCCAGAGAAGCTGTGGCTGCCCCATCCCTGGAGGTGTTCAAGGCCAGGCTGGATGGGGCTTTGAGCAACCTGGTGTGGTTGGAGGTGTCCCTGCTTGTGGCAGGGGGGCTGGAACTCGATGATCTTCAAGGTCCCTTCCAACTCTAACTGTTCTATGAAACTTTCAATCAGTGTAGAGGCAGGATGATATTCACTGCAGGGATGGGAGTCCCAGAAGCATCATGTCCAGCCTTCCACCCCTGTGTGGTGAACAAACGGTGTCTTAGTGTGTTCCCATTGCTTTAAGGACTGTGGGGAGGTCTCAATATTCCTGAGCTGCTTTTACACTACCTGACCAGATACTGCTGCTCTGAAGGCCACAGTAGTTTGGAGCCCAAGGTGCTGTCAACCTTCTGTGTGGAGCTGGCACATCTTGGACCGCACGGTGCTGTAAAACACAGGAGAGATCCCCTCTGCTGGTACCCAGCCCCATGGCATGCCAGATGAGCTCAGCTGAGCACATTTTTCTTGGTGACTAATATGAACCAGGTCTCTGAGCTGTTTCACGTCCACTTGCAAAGAACATGCTGTGAATTCACTGCATCTCATCGGTTCCCCGATCTGGATGCGTTTACTTGTATGTGATGCAGCAGTCCAACCACCTCCTTCTCACACATGCCCAAACTCCAGTCTGCCTAACAGTGCCCTGAAGCAGTTATATGTCAGTTATGTCAGTTGCTACTTTCTGAATGTCTTGTGTCACAAAAACAGGGATATTCTCTCCAGGATATGTAGAGAACAGTCTTGTAGAAGTCAAAATTATGCCACTTGGATTTTCCATTGGAGACCAGGTGGTGGTCCATAGGGGTCATAGCATTAACTTGGTTTCACCAGCAGTAATGAAACTATCTTTTGCTTATACTTGGGAGTGCTTGTGGATGAGAAGCTCAACGTGAGCCAGTAGAGCATGTTGGCAGCCCAGAAAACCAACTGTATCCAGGGCTGCAGCAAAAGAAGCGTGACCAGCAGATCACGGGATGCAATTCTCCCCCTCTACTCTGCACTCATGAGACCCCACCTGGAGTCCTGTGTCCAGCTCTGGAGTCCTCAACAGAGAAAGGACATGGACCTGTTGGAACAGATCCAACAGAGGGCCATGAAGATGAATTAGAGGGCTGGAGAACCTCTTTTATGAAGACAGGCTGAGAGAGCTGGGGCTGTTCAGCCTGGAGAAGGCTCCGGGGAGGACTTTATTTGCAGCCTTCCAGCATCTGAAGGGAGCCTACAGGAGAGCAGGAGAGGGACTCTTTGTCAGGGAGTGTAGTGATAGGATGGGGGGTAATGGTTTTAAATTGGAAGAGGGGAGATTTAGATTAGATATTAGGAAGAAATTCTTTCCTGGGAGGGTGGTGAGGCACTGGAACAACCTTGCGTGAGGGCTGCCTCATTTTCAGATGGACAACTGTCTTCAGGTTGGGCCATGAAAGGAACTGATCTGAATGGGAAATGCATCACTCCTGAATGTGCTGTTGGCTGTAGAAAATTATTCTGCCTTGTAAGAGCAGAGCGGAAAGTTCCCTTAATGCCTGGATGTGCCACGCTCCTGAACATTAATGTGGTTGCGGGGCTATTTTTTTTACTGAGCAAGCAGATGTTTTAGTGTTCCGAGGATCACCTTTGCTGCAAAGGGTGGTGCTTACACCTCTGAGGGCAATGGTATGTTCAGCCTCAGTAAACATGTTCTGCTCCATCTCACTGAGCACTGAAAGCAGAAACAGCTCTTGGGTTTCATCACAGAAGGGGTGGCTTTGCCAATATAAAGAACTTATTCAGGGTCTGCTTTCATCTTGGTTCATTATCAGACCTATTAAAATAAGGGAAGAGCTCTTTAAGCCTCATTGGACAGTGACACTAAAAATACCCCAACAGCCCCCTCAATCCCAAGCCCCCAACAACTGAAAAACACAAGCCAGCCCTAAACCCTAAGCCCCCGAAAACCCTGTGGTATCCATCACTGCCATGTATAATCACAGTTAGAAATCCAAATGAAGTCTGCAGCCTGTCAGCTCTGCAGACAGATTTGGTGGTGATATGAGCAAAGCCAACATTTTAAAATGACTGAATTCTCATTATAAAGATACATGATCCTCCTTCTCATTGAGAACAGTTGGGCTTTGCTTCCAGTGGAGAGCCAAGCCATTTATTTTATAGCTCCATTGTATGCTGCCCTGGGAATTGTTCCCGCAGATAGAGGTTTCTAGCATGTTTTCCCTATGTACTTTGTTCCACATGCACTGTGCCCTTTGCACATGCTGAGGGCTCTCACATGAATTACACTTTGCCTGATTTGGTTGGATGGGTTTCCTACGTTTGTGTCCTATAAATTGGCATGGTGGTGTATTTATTTTGGTAATCAACCAGTTCTTTGTAAATCTGTGAGCTTAATCCTCCAGGAGAGAGAAATAAAAGGCTCAGTCTCTGTTTCTAACAATGAAGATAAATACCTTTATTTTCATAACTTTTGGACATTCTTTTTTGGTGGCGTCCAGCCAAATCATGAGGTCCTTGCTCAGGCAAGAGCACGCAGATGTCATTAAGTTCCTCACCAGGCTTGTGAGGACATGGAAAAACTCTTTTAAGAGGAAGGATGGTCTTGTGGTTTTGCCATTGAGCGGGAATTTAGTTCAACTGAGCTGAGTTCTTGTCTCTGCCATGTCTTTCCAATGTGACCTTGCCTGACCTTCTCTCCCTACATCTGCTCCCCTAAAATCTCCTGCTGTTGAGCACATAAATCTCCTCGGTGTGGAGGCCCTCTCTCTGTGGGTTGGTTCGTGCAGGAATTTGGGCTGAGGCTGTAAGGCATCGCAGAGGCAATGCAGACACAAGAGCAGCAGTAAGCTTTCGTCTCCATCTCTAGATCAGGACCAGCTCCATCTTGCTCCAAGGTGATGGGATGTTAGCCAGAGGCCACCTGAGCCTGTTAATGCACAGCTACGCTCATAATAATAAATTTAGGCTCTCACCTTGTTAGTTCAGGCACTGTAACGATCAAATCTGGATGTGTTGGTTGTGGTGCTCCTTGTGCTGAAGGTGGCTCACAGCTGGGTGCGCTTACCAGTGGGACCCAAAGGGACAAGGGTGGGTGTTATGGGATCTGCCATCCTCTTTTAGCAGCCCAGCCCTTCCTGGAGATTCTTACTCTAGCGTTATCCTTCAACTACTGATCATTAGCATGTTGGTCACCTCTTGGTGAGACCAGTCACACAAGCATCCAGGTGTCATTAGCACGTTGGTCACCTCTTGGTAACCTTGGTTGTGCAAGTATCCAGGTTTTGCTCCTGTCTGGGGGTGCTGGGAAGATCTCCTTGCCCTCCCTGAGCATTTTAAAATAGCTCTGGGAACACATGAGTGAAGGCAGGTGTTCAAGCGAGTCAAGGGCTGAGCATGACGGAGCAAGTGGGACTTGCAAGAAGCTGGCCCCCGTGTGGGGTGACGCTATCAGGGGAGCTGATGGGGGCTGCGAGCTCAGGCTTGGGTCAGTTGGCTCGTCTCAGGAAGGTGGTATAATACATCAGGCACGCTGGTTGATGTGGTGTTACTGACGGCAGCGCGATAAGGATCTCCGCATGCTTCCGCCCACCCTCCATTTTCCCCCCACAGCTGGAGGGAAAAATGTCGCAGCAGTGGCCAGTGGGAGGGTGGGAGACAGCATAGCCCTGCTCCGCTGCCATCTGGGGCTGGAGCCTGCTGCAAGGAGAAATGTACACGATTATGACTTGGCAGAGATCCCTTCCGCGCAGGCAGCCACCGTGTTTGTTATTCTAATACGCCTACAGTTCAGAGCCTGAGCTGCAAACCTGCTTGGGGAGAGAGCCCGAGCGCATGTGAGCCGGTCTCTTAGCTGAAGTGATATCGTCTGCGTTCACAGAATTGTCAGAGTTGGAAGGGACCTCTAGAGATCACCCAGCCCAACTCCCCTGCTAAAGCAGGATTGCCCAGAGCACATCACTCAGGACTGCATCCAGGCTTGAAGGTCTCCAGAGAGGCTCTACATCCTCTCTGGGCAACCTGTTCCAAGGCTCTGGCACCCACACCCAAAAGAACTTTTTCCTCGTATTCAAATGGAACTTCCCCTGTTCCAGTTTGTGCCTGTTGCCCCTCGTTCTGTCACTGGGAACCACTGAAAACAGTCTGGCTCCATCCTCCTTCAACTCACCCTTCAGATACTTATAAGCATTAATAAGGTCTCCCTTCAGCCTTCTCTTCTCCAGGCTAAAGAGTCCCAGCTCTCTCAGCCTTTCCTCATCAGGGAGATGCTCCAATCCCTCCATCATCTTTGTTGCCCTGTGCCAGACTCTCTCCAGTATTCCCTGTCTCTCTTGAACTGGGGAGCCCAGAACTGGAGGCAGGATCCCAGTTGTGGCCTCACCAGGGCAGAGTAAAGTGGGAGAATGACCTTGCTCAACCTCCTGGCCACACTCTTCCCTGTGCAGCCCAGGATTCCATTGGCCCTCTTAGTGACAAGGCCACATTACTGGCTCGTGGATAGTTTACTATCTACCAGGACCCACAGATCCTTCTCTTCAGAATTGCTTTCCAGCAGGTCCACCCCTAACCTGTATTGGTGCCTGGCACTCTTCCTCCCCAGGTGCAGGACCCTACAATTGCATTATTGAATCTGTTAGGTAGGTTTTGCAGAACAGGATGCAATCCCTGGCCTCTTCAAGAGTCCTTCACTGGGCTTTGCTTGATACCCAAGTATCTCTCCCCTGCAGGTGTTTGGTGTCTTCTACCACCATTGCCTGGGGTGGGAGCTGAGAGGCTCCCATATAGCTACAACAGGGAAGCTACAGCCTTTTCAGCCCTTCCTTCTCCCTGCCCTGGCTGAAGGTGTTCCTCAGGCCCCAAAGACCTCCATGACCATCTCAGGTTTCAGCTGATAACTAGACAATATCAAAATCTTTGAGACTCTAACTTTGCAACTTGACCCATCTCTTTGGCTGTCGCACGTGTCTTCTTTCCTGCTTTGCGTGCAAAGTTCATGGACCACAGCAAAGCCATCAATTTCTCTATGCCTCTTACAACATCTGCTTCTCCTAAAATACTTTCTGTGCCACTTTTTTTGCCACTTTTTTTTTTTTTTAAATTAGAGTAAAATTGGGGGGAGGAGGGAATTTACAGAAGAGGAAAGGTTTCCTAAGTGACTCTGTTTCCATAGTCAAAAAATCCCTTTACAGTAAGAAAGATGCTCCTTTTACATTTCTTTTTTTTTTTTTCTTTTAATACCAGCCTTTACAGTGAAAGCAATATGTTGCCCATAAATCTTAAGGCTGGTTAATTCCTATAGAATTCTGCTAGCAGAATCGGATGATTTTACTACCCTGTGTCAAATTAATGGCTGGGTGTCAACCAGTGTCACTTCCTGCTTGAAAAATGACCATGACATTAAGCAGAATTTATTCATTTCCTGCCTGGTGATCGAAAAAAAAAAAAAAAAATAGTAAAATTGAACAGTGAGGGTGGGGACGAGTCAGTGCCTGTTTCATAAATAGCATCACCACCACATCTCCTTGGAGTAAGCCCATGGTGATGCCCATGGAGTGGGACTCGGGTGTGCTCCCTGGACGCACGCTGACTCTGTTTTTCCTTTTACGACTGGTTGCCGTGGGAAGGGAATTTGGACTCATGGCCCTAAAATCAGCTCTGTTCCTGCTTCAGCTGGTTGCCTGATTTGATGAGAAGGGTGGTACTGTCAGACATGCCCCAAAGCACAGTGCCTCCTTTGTAATGAGTTGTCTGAAACGCCTCTTGCTAACCCGCATTTAGATATGGGAAAGGCCAAGAGGAAAAGAGCAGCTGGTCTTCTGCCTGGCTTTAAATTTCCCACAAACTGAAGGGATAACTTGTGTAGTCTCATGCCACTGGTCTTAAAAGTGTTGCTGTTGATCTGAGGAGGGGCTTTGTCTTCCTTGGTGACCTGGTGGGCCCAGGAAGTTGATGGCATCTTGGTAGGATACCAGTTGCAAACTGTTTGTTAGTTTAAAGAAAGTAACATTTTTATTTTAGAATTGTATTTATAATTTGTTATAAATACTATGTTTTATTACAAATTTATCATTAATTATATTGCTATAAATTTATAGTTCTTTTATGGTGATACCTAAAATGTACATAGGCTCTGCAGAAGTGCATAGTCAACTGCAGCCCGGCCTGGAAGCAGTTCACTGTCTTCTGTCCAAGTTTTTGAACAAAACATTAAGAAACTCCATATGATGGTTTGGGTGAAACAGAACAAGCAGAAGAGGAAAAAGTAATGGTTCTGTCCTGTAATTCTTGGTGCTGTGACGTCCTTGTGAGCTGTCCTTCATCAATAAATCGTGACCTCTTGTGCAAAGGGACAAATAACCCAAAAGGCTGTCCCACTGGGAAGGCAGATAATTCGGAGGGCAACCATCCTAACAGGCCCGCTGGTGGCTGGAGACGGTGACCTGAATGGATTTACCTCTCTGGTTCCCCCATCCAGCTCATGCAAGCAGATGGAAAGAGCAGCTGCCAAGCACACCACACCTCCCAGCCTGCAATAATAATCCCAGATCAGCTCACCTCTGGCCTGCAGTAAGCGTCTGGAGAAATTTTTGTGTTGCCAGTCGGCCCCACGTTCAAGCCTATTCTCTTTGGCTTGACCCATAGCTGGGGATTTGGCTTTCAGTGCGGCAGTGAAATGCATTAACAAAGGCCAGGCGAGGACGTTATGGTCGGCAGCATGAAAGATAATTCCCTTTCTGAGTCAGCTCTCAGCTTCTGTAGCACTGCCAGCACTGGGACTCGCTGCTGTTTCTCTTGCTGTCCTGGCTATAGTCACTCTCTCTGAGCCTGAATATTTCCACTGTATATTTTGGGAAGAACTGGAACGTTCCACTCAGACTTCCAAAATCTGAGTATCATTCCTTATGACCCTCCCTAACACCTAAGAGTCAGCCCTGGATGTGTTGCAGATTATTTTTATCCATCCGAAGTTGTCATGGTACACCCAGTTTTGCCCAACCACCTGCAGCTGGGGTCAGCAGTGTTGTGTCCACCCTCTATGAGTCCCTCTATGTCCACCCCAAGAGATGCAATAGGGAAGGTCCTTACTCTTGTAGCCTGGTCTGTCTCAGGATCACTTAAGGCTGAATTAAGAAGGGATGCAGACAATGCACAGCACAGGACATCATCCAGAAGTTGGGGCACAATGTAGCCTCTTGTAGCTCTTCTTTGACCAGTTTCTTGAATCTTCTTACCAAAAAAAACCCAAACCCTATAGAGAAATAGCATGGAGTCAGCACACAGACACGGTTTTAGTTGGGAACCGGGACTGAGATGTGTTTTCTGCCTCTCACAGTCAAACCCAGTTAGTTTTTTCCTTTTCTGGGCAGGACAGCACAACCTTCTGTCCTTTTCTTCACTTTATTGCTTGGTTTCCAGATCAACATCATGGCCCTGAGAATTCAAGACTTTATTTAATCACAATTATAGACCATGAGTCCCAAGAAGCAACTGTGCTCTGCTTGGATAACGCATCCCACAGAGCCAGGAAGAAAGAGGATGACAACAAATAGGGAGGATGGGGTGGTCTTATGGTGCAGAATGATCTAATCTGTACTCCAAACATCCTCTGTGCTCCTTTAGCCAAGCCCTAGGCTCATAACTGGAGAGATTTTGACACGTACACCTCTTGCAACCCATCGGTCACTCAACCAAAGCATCTCCATGTCTAGGATTTCCTGTAATCATCAGGAGGCGCATTTGTTTTGATTTACTTCATTAACCTCTTCAGCCCCGATGTTCAAAGACGTGTGAGCCTTTGAGCCAAAGAATAGCCAATTTATGACAAGTGGCCGTGAGGTGCTAATATCCCTTTGCCACAGGATTGGCAGCGTTGGGCCATGCTTACACAGGAACTGCAGCTGCAGGATATGAACATCTGAAAGCCCTGTTAGAACATAAGAAAAAGAAAACAGTTCACACACATGACCTCAGGGCCAACGTTTTATTAAAAAATATATATATTAACGCTGTTCCCTCTGATAAAGAACTTATTTAGGCCTTGCTTAAAATGAAACCCCTAACCTATTGCTTAGAACTACTGTATCTTCCTACACAGGGGTTTATTTTGTCACCAGGCCAAGCACAAAGTCATGTAGTTAGAAGCCTTTGGCACCTGCCTGCACTTTTGCATCTGGGAAGAAAATATTTTTGTCCCTTCCTTCTCTCCCTGTATGGAGTTAGTTTATAGAGCCAAAGCTACCCCTAGGGCTCGCTTCTCATACTTGCTCTCGGAGCAATCTTTTTTTTTTCCAAGCCACCAGTTGCTGGGATGGTTGGAGAGAGTGGAGCCCCATCAGCCATTTCTGATGACAGTCTTGCAAAAACCAAAGCGCGACAAAGCATTCAGGAGGACTCTTAATTATATTACAAGGTGTGAGGAACTTGGAACCATAATATGGAGACTGCTCTAGAGAAGATCGTTGTGCCTCAAATTTTCCAGTGTGGCGAGCTTATAAAACATAAGCTTTTTATTTTATAACATTTTTATATTATAATTACATTTTAACTCTCACTTTTTACCTATATAAAAAGCCCTAACGTTCTGTAACCTTGCTGAACTGGAAAGTCTGAGGCATGCACGTTTGGTGATGATGACAGTTTGATGCATGGGGTTTGGGGGTTGATCAAATGCCCTTGTCCAAATTCCTTCATTGCATCTCACCCATGCGTAGGTTTTTTTTATGCTCAGTCCCATCAAAGTCTTCCCCAGGACCTTAAAATAGAGTTTAACTGATTCACAGAGGTTGTGTTGGTCTTACTGAGTTGATTCGCCCAAACTTTGTAGCAGTGATAGTAATACTAAATGATTCTTAACAAAAACAATATGTTATTTCTGATCGCTTCCCCCCCGGGACTCATGCGTGTTACAAAGGAAGCTGGTGTCGCTCTGTTTTAAAGATAAAACACACCCAGATTACCAGTGGGGATGTTAATTAGACTTTGGACATCCATGTTTAATCTTCTTGCTTTTATCGTTTTCCTACATGTGAAATGCTAAAAAGCATATGGAAGCAAATTAGATAAACATCTGCTCCGAGCTGGACGCATCCATCCAGCCCGTAATTCAGCATGTGGGAGGATTTCAGTGGTGAATGTGGCTGTTAAAAGGGCAGACAAAAATAGCATCAGCCTTCCCAGCTGGTGTAAATCAGGGTGTCTCCTCTCCTGCCCTGCCTGCTCAAGGCGTGGTTCATCTTCACCAAACCTTACTGGTCTGATTTGGTGTGTCCCAAGACAATTTTCCAGATCTTCTCTCCCATCCAAGTAGGTTTTGTTGTGGGGTTTGTCTTGTAGGAGTGAGAAAATTAATGAAGAAAGCCTTTTGTCTATGTGAACTGGGTTTCATGGATCCAATGTCAGTGATGCACCAAGTGCAGGTACCATCAAAACAGGGTGTTGAGCTGTGTCATGCTTGGAGTGCAACCCCAGCTGGTGCTAATAGAGGAGTTAACGTTCCTTTACTACCCTCCTTGGTGGAAAACTCACTACAAAGTGTTTTCTACTCATCCCTTTTCTATAGTTGGCTTTAAAGGTAACTGCATCTTCCTGGAGATGCCTCAATGTGCGCTCTTGGAGGTGCAGCGATGCTATGCAGGTGCCTTGGGTAACTGAGGAGCAGGAGCAGCGCTGTGGTGGTGTTTAACCAAATATATTTAACCGAAAAACGGAATGGTGCCTCTTGTATAGGAAGTTCACAACGGCCCCTTCTGGATTTGAAATCTGAGAGGTACCCGCATTTAGCGAGTACCTTGCAGGGATGGAAAAGCGGCCCCCTCCTGCCTGGACCAGACTTCTAAAGCTTCTTGAAGCCAGAGAATCAGGCCAGGTGAGATTTACCCCCTGCTCTTGCCAATGTGTAACCTGGCAGGGCTGAGCCGCTGGGATGCAAATTCCTTCTTCTCCGGTGAAAGCAGGGATCCAGGCAGAGAAGCTGCAGCTTTCCCAGCAGCGCTCGGTGGGGTCCCGAGCCCCAGGGCAACTTGGGTTCCCTGCTGCGAAAAGCTGTAAGTTACACAACAATAACTGCGTGGAAGTGGCTGGGCAAACAGTTTCTCCATCTTTCAACAAAATTTGTAGAAACCACTGCTTTGTGGGTCACTTATGGGTGGAAAAAGGTGAACCGAAAAGATCTCCCTGGCAAATGATTTGCTGAATGTTATTCATATTTAGCACTACTGCTCCCTCTCTTCCTTCCCCCCCTTTCTTATCTGTTTTTTTTTTTTTTTATTTTACACTTGCTATTCAAAGTCTGATGAAACCATAGTTTCCAAATTGATTTTTTTTTTCTTTTTTTCCTCCCCCTCTCCCAAATTTCTAATGTCAATAATTACTTCAAAGGTAGAGAGAACTCCCATGCCAACTTCTAGCCTAGAGCTTACTTTTACAGCTCTGTAATAAACTCCTTTAAAAAAATGTTTATAATGGCCATGACCGTGGTACTTAACTATTGCAGGGCTTTCTGTCACCCTCAGAATGTTAAGTGCCAATAAATCACCTGAACTATCGTGGTGCCCTGTATTTATTTACAAAGCTGTTAGAGGAGTATTTTTTCGGTTTTATTGACCAAGTGGAACAAAAGCTGGCGCTCTTTTGTTTTGGGGCTCTTTTGGGGTTTTTCATTTGTTTTTCTCACACGGGAGTAGATTAAATGCCACCTAAACATCGAGCTGGCCTCGGGTACCTGAGGTATGTTAATACTGCTATTTTTGGAGGGGTTTCACAGGGAATCAAAGCCAGTTCAGAGGCGAGGTGGAGCTGTTTTAGCTCGGTGGTCGCAAGCCACGTTGCATTGCCCGACCTACGCTCGGGGCTGAGCCCGCAGCCGAAAATGGGCTTTGTGGGGAGGCACCAGCCTGTGCTGAAATGTGAGGAGTGAAGCAAAGGGCCTTTTTCCTGCTGGTAGGCCCTGCTCTGAAGCCTCCCATACCCTGCTTATTAGCCAAAAGAGATTTTTTGGATTAGTTTCCTGGCCCACGGTAGGCTGGGCAGAGCACAGTGCTCGCTTATTTCCAGTACCACCCAGTTCAGATCCTGCTTGATGCTAACTGAGGGGGTTGTACTGGGGTCTATAGAGTCAACCATCCCCCTTTTTTGCAACGAGGTTGTTTGCTCTTTCATCTGTTGAGTATTCACAAAATCTCACCCACTGAGAAGCAGGAGTAGTAAAGATCATAAAATAAAGCTTATCCATCATTCTTGTTTCCTTCACGCTGTCGTTTCTGCACTAGAGTGTTCTGAAGACAACTCCCTACTAAGGATAGGGATGAAAAAATCAAAAGCCTAGTGAAGAGCAGAATTCCAGTTTGTAGTGTGAGCATGGACAGTCTTCATTTGAAATCAATGCATGAAAATAAACTATTTTCTCAAAAGAAAACATAGTAAGTTTTCCAACTGTGTCAATAACCTCAGGACAAAATGGATTTTGATACAGCAATAGATCATATAGAAAAACAAGGTTTAGCTGTTGGTAATTAAAAGTCAGTATTAGGAGTAAAAAGCCAAATGTCCTTGAAAGCCACCTGCCTCCTCTTAGAGTGTGTTTTGAAGATCCTTACCATGTAGTGCATTGGGAGCTGCTGCCTCTGAGTGTATCACCTGGTTGGAATTTTTCATGGAGCTTGAATTTATTAGGAAAGAACCCCAGTCAAGCAGAACTGTGCAAATTAAATTGGATTTACATGACAAGGTGGAGCCTAAGCACAGCAGCTAGGAAATGCTTGAGGAGCAAAAGACAAACCAGAGGGGATCCAGGGAGGAAGGCTGCTCTGTGTAAACAGTGTTTTAAAAAAAAAAAAAAAAAAAGAGAGAAGTTTGACTAACAGAGCAATAAAATTAAAATTCCCACTTTAGCTGCCCTTGGGGTTTCAAAATGAGACACTAAGGGAGAGTTAGGTATTAGAGGAAATAAACAGATTTCAGCATATAATAAGCAGGAGGCTGGAATATTGTTTTAGGATAAAGTGTTCTGGGATGAAGCGAGCTGACCCAAACCATGTTCCTGTAGCAAAGAAGGGAGAAAACTTGATCTTCAATGCCGATAAAGCCTGGAGGACTCAAGTTATTGGCTTCAGTAAGCTCTGGGTGAAGCCTGACGTTAGGATATTTGTATTTTCTTTCCTTTAAGAAATATGTCTGTCAGCTTGCGCTGCCACCTATTATCTTATCAAAATAGGGTTTCTTTGTCAGTAATATGTAGTTTTCATCTGAATCTGTAAATACTGAATTGCTTCCATATGCCAGGTATTTCATTGGAGAGACCCTCCAGTTTGGGAATGTCATTACTGCCCAACATAATCTTCTGTGAGTCATAATGTAAACTCAAAGTTATTGCAATTTATTAGCAATCACGATTTGCCAGGAAAATAGAATCAAGAGTGTATCAGAGAAAGTAACTCAGTTGCAAAATGAACATGCCCTCTATTGCAGTCTGAGCCCATTAATATTGACTTCCCAAATCCAAAGAATTATTTCCTCTTGTGCCTGTATAATAACGTGGTGCAGTATGTTTTCTTCTGAAGGAAGCAAGAGGACTTTATTGAATATATGGAAGGGAATTGGTTTTCTGGTTTGTTACTTAAAGCTGATCCCGACTGTCAACATTTTGTGATGAGTAAACCTCAAGAAATAACACTGCTAAAGGCTTAATCTGTGACTTGCTGAGCCAAGTTGGAGGATCACAGTTGTGGCCACGCTGCTGGTGACCAGTCAGGCAGAAGGTGTCCGCAGGCACCCAGTGTCCAGGTTGCTTTGTCGGAAGTTCATAGCGCTCCTCTTAAAGAACAGGAGATCTGCTTGCCTAGACAGTGCAATCGCCAGAGCTCAGGAGAGGGCACAAAGTAAATGTGGTGAAAATAAAGCAATGGAAGAAGTGCTAAATGGGCCATTTCCTGGTGGAGCAGTTTGGCTTAGAAGAAACCCTCCTACTGTTTGGAGTGTGGATTTGGAAGAGTGAGAAATGGCTCTTCATTAGTAACACTTTGATTCCCCTGATCCTGGTGGGCTCAGGGCTGGGATTTCATCCAGCTAGATGCTGATGTGAGAAGCCTCCAAGTCTGTTTGTATAGAAATATCAGTGTATACTAGATCCAACAACTGTCTGTAGGGACAGCTTTTTATCTCAGAACCCTGACCCTAATGAGTCTCCTCTCAGACTGCTTTGCCGTATCATAGAATGGTTTGAGTTGGAAGGGACCTTAAAGATCATCAAGTTCCAACCCCCCTGCCATGAGCAGGGACACCTCCCACCACACCAGGTTGCTCAAAGCCCCATCCAGCCTGGCCTCAAACACCTCCAGGGATGGGGCAGCCACAACTTTTCTGGGCAACCTGTTCCAGTGCCTCACCACCCTCACTTTAGATGGAGGTAGTCTCCTAAGGCACTGAGGTCCTGTCATGGTTTAATCCCAGCCAACAACTAGGACCATGCAGCCACTCAGTTGGGATGGGAGAGAGAATTGGAAAAGTGAGAAAACTCATGGAGTGAGTTAAAGACAGTTTAATAAAGGAAAAAAAAAAAAGCCACAACTGTGTGCACAAGCAAAGCAGAGCAAAACAAGGAATTCATTCCCTGCTTCCCGTGGATGGGTGGGTTAGTTCAGCCATCTGCAAGAAAGCAGGGCTCGGCCACGTGTGATGGTTACTTGGGAAGAGAAATGCCATAATTCTAAACGCTTTCCCATTCCTCCTCATTCTCCTGCCTGATCTGCTGAGCATGATGTCATATGGTATGGAATATTCCTTTGGTCAGTTGGGGTCGGCTGTCCTCACTGTGTCACCTCCCAGCTTTTTGTGTACCCCAGCCAACTCGCTGGTGGGGTGATATGAGAAGCAGAAAAGGTTTGATATCTTAGCAATAACCAATAACATCAGTGAACGACCAACATCGTTCTCATCCCAAATCCAAAACATTGCACTGTACCAGCTGCCAGCAAGAAAGTCAACTGTATCCCAGCTGAAATGATGACAGGTCCATTCAGCATGGGCTAGAGATGTTGCTTGGATTGTCCCCATATAAGGGACAGTGGTGGCTTGGCCTTGCTCTGGTGCACAGTCATGAGCATCCTCTTGAACCTTGGGCATTAATCAGTCCCAGCTGGTACCAAGGGAAACTTTAAAAGCTCTACTATGTGGGATCACGTTGGGCGTCTGAAGGTGATTGCATGGTTGGACTGAGAGCTGGCAGCAGAGGTTGATTTCACCTAAAATCCCCCTATACATCCTGGTGGAAAGAACAACCTCTTCATTGCCCAAGAGCCTGGGTCATCCTCTGGAATGGTGATTATAGATGCAAACTGGGTGCAGGATAGTGCATCCCCTGGCCCTCATCAAACAGAAAGGTAGCATAGCCTCACCCTATATGGCCCACTCTGAGATGTCAGTGGCTGAACTACTTAGCAGAAAAAAGATCTAAAACCACCCAACCCATTGAAAGTGTGCAGAACTCTTTTGTAGGATTCATGTGTCATCCAAAGGGAGCAGTCAAGCTTTGCTTCAATGTTGGACTAAAGTTGGGCTTCAGCAGATCTTTTCCTTCCTTCCTTTCTTTTTTTCTCTTCCTGGGGAAAATGGTGTAAAATTTGGTTCTGCTCTCCTTGCATTTAAGAGCAGTTTTTTTCCCTTCATTTCAGTGAAGTGGCAGGTATTTGTGTATATTTCCACCAGCTAGTACCCAAGCGAAGCAGCCAAACTGGCCTGAAAATGGGGGGTTCTTACAGAGGGAGGAGGAATGGAGCTCTGCTGGAAAAGCTTTTGTTTGGCAGTGGCTGGAAAAGGTTCTTCTAGGACTGATTTAAAGAGCGATGGTTAGACTTATGCACATTCCCTTAAGGCAGCCCATAAGTTAAGTGGTGAAAATGTCTGTGTGCTCTGCTGTGGAGCCCCATGCTGGCATTGTCATTGCCAAGGATGCTCTCCCTCGGGAACAAGCACAAGTCAGGACAAGCAGGAGGAAGCACCAGTGCTGTGGAGCTGGGCTTGTGCAGGGCTTTTGCTGTAGCTACAAAGTGCAGCACAAACACCGTCCCAAAGCTCCAGAGAGCTTCCCCGGAGGTGGGAGGTGAGGTCCCCCTCCAGCTTCCCCCGAGGGTGGGGGGTGAGGTCCCCCTCCAGTTTTCTGCATGAGTCTGGCTGCCCCACGCTGGACTCAGGTGGTGCTTAGCTGAGCTCTCCTCAATGTTGTGGACCCGAGCAGGAAAAGCGATGGCTCTTTCTGCAGCTTCCTCATCTGCAGACAGCGCTTTTCTGGGGTATCCCCCCACCCATCATTCAGGGACCCGCTGCAACAGATGCAGCGCTTCATCCGTGACATCCATGGTCTCAATCAGGCTCCGAATCTTGCGGTGCTTACGCAGGGCCTGCTGCCACTGCCAGGGAGAATGACTTCCACTCTGCACGTGCTTCTAATTTACATAATTTGCATACTAATTTGCAGCACAAGGAATGAGGGTTTGGAAGAGAGGGAGGCTGCTTGCTTGTGATGTTGTTTGATGTGGCTGCCTTTTAGTGCTGGGGTTTTGCGTGTGTGTGTGTGACATAAGTGGCCTTAAAAATACAAGGGATTGGGTGGGAGGAAAAGAAAAACTGAAACTGCAAGTCTCTTACTAAGCTAGATACTGTAATAATCCTGGCAATTAACTATGGGAAAGCTCTGGAGTTTGTTGTTTGTTTTTTTTTTTTCTGCCATACATTTGTTTTCAGTATAACTGAGAGAGGAGAGACCTTCCTGCTTGCTGCACGGCAGCTGTGCCCAAGGGGACTGGATTATAACTAGTTCCAGAGCAGGGTGTCCCTTCTGGGGTATCTGTGTGCATTGCCCATAAAACTTGCATCCCCACTTTTAAGGCTAATGTTAAAAGTCGGAAAGTGAACTCCAAAAGCTTGTCTGATGAATGGGGCTTTCTGTTCTAAGCGCTGTCACCCAAGAGTGAGCCCTGTGGGGAGATTTACAGCAAGATTTCAAGCTACTAATGAAGGAAGGCTTCTTTGATTAATCAGGTGGCAAAGCAGTGCAACACAGCAGTCCACATGCAAGGAAGAGTAAGCTAAGATGGGTATGTGGATAAGAATTTAGGTATTGCTGTGTTTCATGCACTGCTTCGAGAGCTGCTGTGGCTGAGGGGAACCAGTTTGCCAAAGCCTGGTATGTCCTGGGGTCTAGCCGTTGCTGAAGCAGGTGTTCTGGAGGTGGCTGTGGTTTTCACTGGCTTGTTGAGGTCCCTCAGAAGCCCTTGTGTCACTGAGGGCTGTTGGACTGCAGCATCATATAGCTCTGCTCTCTTTGTTCTCATGGTCACGATTTATAAAATCTCTGCTGCTTTCACTCCCAGACCATCCGGGTGTTTTGCTCATGTCCAAAGCTGCCTGGATTGAAGAAGGGGCATCCTATGGTGCCAGCAGGATGGCATGGAGAGAGACCACTGACTCTGCTGAGCCCCCTGGCAAGAGGAAGGTGTTGGGGGGGAGATAAAGAGCCACCTCAGGATAGGAGATAAAGACCCAAGGGGTTTAGTCAGGCTTCTCTGTGTGGTGTAACTGTTCCAGTTGTCCTTTGCAAGCAGGTCAGGTTGGGACCTCAGCTTGCGCTTCTCCTCTGTCTGGCTGTAAATAGCTAAACCAGAGTAAGAATTATCCCCATTGCAGAGAGTGGAAGCTCAGTCAGAAACATACAAGGCTGTTTTTTTTCAATGGAGAAAAAGCTTTGCTAGGCTTAAGATCAAGCAGGAATGCTCTATGGTTGCTGGGATATGAGGTTGCTTTCTACTTCCAAGCGGGGTTTTCTTACATTTAGTTAATTCTCTATCACGCAAGAAGGCAGGTTTATGGCGTGCATTCACTCTACAGTGCTTACGGTGCTAATGAATTTGAATAGTTAATCAATTTAGTGTGAGTTGTTCTCGCTTCAAAAAAAATTAAAAAAAAATCAAACCATCCAATTTATGCTTACTCTTTGCAGAATGTTTTCTGTTCTGTCAGTCTAAACACAGGGAAGTATTTTAAACAGATGTAGGCCATCAGTTTCTATAAACATCGTAATTGTTTGGCACCACCGATGCTTACATTTAAAGATGCAATTTGCAAGGATCCGCACAGACACCAGGCCCACACTTTCTGCTGTGCCCAGAAACACAATTTACATCCCGTTAGAGGCCCGTAACCTCCCTCCCGTAAAACTCGCTGTAGCTTCAAGCCTGGCACCAAACAAGGACCATCCTCCTTGCAGCTTTGTAGAGCTTCGTGCTGCACGAAGCTCAGCCGCTTTAGCATCCTTACTCGGCGGGGTTAGATAGGAAGATGTGGTTTGGATTCCATCCCAAAAGGTCTTTGTTCTCATTACCCTGCTGCAAACTAGATGCAACGTTACCGGCACCTGGAGTTGCTCAGGGTTTATTAGCAGAAAATAATGGAATTGGACTCTCAGAGCTCAGTTCAGTCATTTACCCACGACTTTCTATGAACAAGTACTCTTTGATCTGCGGGTGATGGTGAAGCTGGTGATAATGATGCCATCTCCAGAAAGCAGAGGAGGTGTGGTCCCTGCAACTTGTCCTCTCATAAACATGATGAATTCAGTTGCAGAAAGGCAGGGGGAAAGGATGGATAATATTCATGCTAATAAATCTAGTGCGGCAATTAACATTGCCTTTAAAAATGTGTGTTATCAGCACAAATGGAAATGCAGACAAGACCAGCGGCCAAGTGCTGCTCTGTGTTTATAATCAAACAGGATGGACTCAGCATTAGCTGAGGACTGCTGGCCAAGCCCATGGCTCTCCTGCAGTGGGGTGAACAGCTCTCCCAAAGCTGTCTTTCATCTTCAGCTCATCTGTGGCTTAGCTGTTCGTGTTCTGTGTTAGGCTGCAACAAGGCAGTGAGGTGATTGCCATCATCTCTGGTGGTTGGAGTTCCTTTCATTAATGGTTCCTTCCCTTTGCCCTAACTAATTGGACACCTTTGCACTGCAGACTGCTTGGCAGCGTGTGGCCTGAAGGCATAAAGCAATTAAGGACTTGGTCCTACATCATTCCTGTCTCAAGACAGCCCCCATGTGTGTTCTCCTCCTGTTATGAAATAGTAAGTGGCAACAATAAAATGAGCCTTTGCTGATAGCATATGTTCAACTCAGGCTCATTTCTTAATATGCTTTGGCTCCAGTCTCTAGCTGAGAGACCAGATTGCTAAAGCATCAGAAATGTGGATAAATGTATGGTCAGGGCGTTGTATAATTCGTGCCTCTGTGTGACACAGCCTTGAATATCACCACAGACCGAAGGAAGAAACTGCTTCCCTCCTATCGCATCCCCTGGAGTGAGAGTTTCTGAGCCTTTGGGTCACTTTTACTGTCCAGTATTAATTTTTTGGTCAGCTTGGTGTTGAGAAAGGTGTCCAGATTTTTGAAGCACAAATGAGGCATTCCCCATCCAGATGGAGACACAAAGAACAGAGTACTAGACAAGCACTCATCTCATCTCCCTCCAGCTGTCTACTCAAGGTAATCTACCTGCCTGGCTTAAACTGCTCAACAGCTCTTCTGTATGGGGCAGAGAGAAAGGTTATTCCATAAGGCTCTTTCCTACACATGAGGTTAATTCCTGCTCTGAATTGCTCACTGGAAGAAAGATCTCTACATAGAGATTTTAAAAAGATGAAAGGAAGATCAGCCACCTGATTTAGTTGCTTATAAAAGATGATTAAAACTGTCTGGGGTGAGTGTTCTTCTTCCTTTGCCCTCACTGGCAAAGGGCATCTGCTGGACGCCCCCATGGTGTGTGAGGGACAGGTTCCTGTAACAGTAAAAAGGATTCCTTTTTCCTAGAGAGCACTGAACTTCACCCTGAAGGCAGCTTCCAAGCACCTACAAGGAAAACTGAAGCTGGAGCAAAAGGCTGGAGTTAATGGAAGTGGTTTGTGGTTGCTCGGTGGTCAAAACAGTTTCCTCTTCCATCTGTGTACAAGGGTCTGATTCTAGGAATTTCTGCTCGTGTCATTAGGAATTCAGCCCAAAATAGACCCTGTGGGTCAGAGAGGAAGATGGAGTATGGCTCAGGAGTCAGAAATGCACAAAACTTGGCCTCAGATAGTGTTGCACTCTCTGACCAGGGCAAAATCTGATGTCAAGCTTTCCCCAGGAGTCACGCTCCTAAATGGGAAGGAGCCAGAAATGATCACGTGTTGACTGTCTGTTCAAAGACAACTGGCTCTTACTGCCAAACTGTTTGAGGAGGTCTGGAAAATTGACTGCTGCCCACAGGCTGATCTTCCTCTGGAGAGCAGGCATTTCTCAATTGTGACTGGGCCAATAGTTCTTTCTAAACTCAGGGTGAAAGGAGTTGTCTGCTCTAGACTTATCTCTATCTGCACCATGGTCAAGAGCTTGGCAGCTGGTACTCTGCCACCCAGTTATCCCTTCCACTTTGACCAAGACTGGTTGTCAGTAAACCTTTCTAAAGGTGTGGGAGTTTCCTTGTGGTGGCTTCTGTCAGGAGTTCCACAGAGGGGGAAAAATATCTGCCTTGTGTACATTGGCTTTTGCTGTCACCCAAGCATGCTTCTGCTTTTGTGTTTTAGGGTAGCAGAGCAGACATGAACATGGGGAAAATATCATGTGTCTCCTGTTCTTTTCCTGCATTGATGAATTTTAAAATATATTGGGTTTTCTCTCTCTCTGAATGAAGCATACCTAGCATTGCTTTACTCCAGAAGTCAAACTGAATTCTTGGTCAAACAAGTTCTCTGAAGATAAATGCTGTATGGTTTTAGGCATCTATACTCTTGCCATAAGTTGAGGTTTTTCTTAATTATATTAAGGTCCTTGCCTAGATTTCTTGAATTAAGTTCATATTTCATAAGATTTGTAGGTTTTGTCCTTTAGGTAGCAGGCAAGGGTAAATTCTAGAAGCTGTAATTGTTCAGTTCCAACAAGCATATCACCAGGTTGTGACCCATCCAGAGCTAAGTTTCTTGGACTAGTCAAATTTGGCTATGAAACTTTTCAAGGCTCCAGGAAATATCAGCGAGCAGGTCTTCCACTGGTGTGCAGAAGCCATCCAACCCAGCATCTCAACAGCTACATAAACATCTTAAAATAAAGAAAACAAGGTAATTCATCCCTTCTGGCTTCTTTTGAAGGTAGGATTCACGGTTTTATGAACAGGGCCCCCAGTCATTTCTTCTCAACTGGTTTGTCCATTTCTCCTAGCAAGAATGGTCCATCAGACAGAGCAGCAATGATCCCTGGTCCCAGCATTGTCAGAGCTTGAAACAGACCACCTCAAGATCTGAATCCCAAGACTGGGCTCTGCCTCACTGCAGGCTGGGTTCCAACCATCAATAGCGGTTATTTAGGAAAGGCTTATTTTGAGATGCGGTTTAGCAACGCCTGCAGTGTTTCCATGCTGGTAGACAAGGACCAGAGCACGCTCCCAGCTGTTGCTCCTCGGCATGGTCCCAGCTTCTCACAAGCCAACTTCTGACCCCCTTCTCATCCTGCTCCGTTGGCAGCTGTGAGGGCTGGGTGTGAAGCTGGGATCATCTGCAGTTCCCACTTCCCACCCTGGGCCAGCAAAATGACACCTTTTCCCCAGTGCCAAAAATTTCTCCAGTGGCCAGACAGAAATCAAGCTCTGGCAGCAATCCCCTCTGGGCCCTAATATTTCCACCTAAAAAAAAAAAAAAAAA